>JBAMJV010008980.1:0-98149 GCA_037951105.1 Echinarachnius parma | reverse complement strand
TTCCAAGTTAAATTTTAATCAATCATTACACCTAAGAATGTTGTAACTTCTTTTTCAATTATGGGCATGTCATCTCTAAAAATATTAAAATGAAGTGCATGTTTAGAGTGTATGTTTTTGAAATACATATAATTCGTTTTATTAATATTTAGAGAGAGTTTGCTGGATTTCAACCGATATGATAAATCATTTAATTCTAAATTAAGGGTTGTAATAAGAGTGTTAAAGTCTTTATGTGAATGAAATACGTTAGTATCATCTGCGAACAAAACGTATGTTAGGACTGGTGATGCATTAACAATATCATTCATATATATTAAAAACAGTAAGGGACCTAAAATAGAGCCTTGTGGTACTCCGCACTTAACGGTGGAAATATTAGATATTTTGGATTTAAAAATAACATATTGTTGTCTATTACGCAAGTAATTTCTTCAAACCAAGAAAGTTCAGTCCCTCTTACTCAATATGTTTTTAATTTATGAATGCATATAGTATCGAATGCCTGTTCTTTGTTAGCGAGGGAATCAATTATGTTGTCACTTAATTGTAAAATAGCATAATCAGTGGAGTGATTCTTTCTAAATCCATATTGATTAGGAAATAATAAATTATTCATATTTAAGAAAGAATATAATCGTTTATAGACTTTTTTGGTAATATTTTTGAAATGCTTGGTAATAAAGAAATTGGTCGATAGTTTGCAATATTAGATTGATCATCCTCTTTATATATCGGAATTATTTTCGCAACTTTTAGTGGGTCGGGGAAAGTCCCTAGGGAAAGAGATAAATCAAAAATATGTAATAACGGTGAAGCTATTCAGTGAATAATTTTAATACAAATACACTTTACTCATCATAGCCGCTATATTTACTACATTTTAAAGAACGTAAATTTTCTAAAATCTCATGTAAATTTATTGGATTAAAAAATAAGGATTGATTAACAATGTCATTTAAGTATTTCCAAAAATCATTATTTTCATTAATTACTTTGGAATCTAAATCTGGTCCAATATTAATTAAGTATTTATCGAAGGCATCAGTAATATCATTTGGGTCTTGAATGCGATGCCCATTATCTTTCAATTCAATATTATTTAGAGCACTTTTTTTCTTCCCTAAAATGTAATTAATTGTTTGCCATAATAATTAATTATTATCTTTACTATTTTCAATTTTATTAGAATAGTATAATTTTCGTGACAAACGAATAATTGAAGTCAATTTATTACGGTACTTTCTATATTTATTTTGATTTGCAGTTGTAGGTAATCGAAGTGATATTTAATATACTTTGATATTGTTATCGAATGGTCTATTCGGTCGAATGCTTTTTTAAAATCTGTTTACAAAATACTTTAACATGATTTTGGCTTATCAGCGTTTATATATACATGATGGACCATATTAATAAGATGGGGGTAAAAGGTGGTGTGTAAATGATAGTGCAAAGCGGCTTCCTTGCTGCCACTTGTATACACACAATACAATAAGGTATATAGAGTTAGTTCTTAGGCTTGTCGCAGCACTGTAACACCTCAACATTCTCTGGTGTCGTCCATCCAACGTCTAGTTTGTCTGTCTCTTCGTCTGGTTCGTGTTCTTGTTGTCCAATTAGTTATATTATGTGTCCACCTGTTATCCTTACATCTTGCAAGGTGGCCTGCCCATCTCCATTTATTTGTTTTTATTTCATGTATGATATCCCTCACATTTGTTTCTTTCTTAAGTCCTCATTTCTGACCTTTTCAAAATTCTTAGTTGTTACCCAAATCTATGCCCCATAGGATAGTACCGGAATTATACATTTATTAAAATTTGCCTTTTGAGGGAGATTGGAAGATTCTCATCTCTGAGTATAAAGTTGAGTCCCCAAATTTCACCCAAGCTAGCTGAAGTCTTCGTCGCACTTCTCCTGCCGTTTCATTTTCAAGGGGGATGTTTGTATCAAGTTATATGTACTATCCATCTTCTCAATTGTTATGCCATCAACTGTAATTGTATGGTCTTGTAGCTGGTTACTCATATCGATATGCGTTGGGTACGTACTGTCTATATTCCACTTTTTATTGGTCTTGACCGCGGCCGCGGAAAAGATTTGGCGATGGTCCCCTTCCGCCCCCCCCCCCCCCCCCCCCCCACACACACACTGAGAGTACTTTCTGCCAATTGTCTTGGTCGTGACAAATGTTGGAGGCGGTCTCGACTGACTGGGTACATTTTTTTTGGCGACGGGCATCCCCCCCCCCCCCTCCCCCTCCCCACTAAGAGGACTTTCAGCCAATTGTCTCGGTCTCGAAAACTTTGGGGAGACGGTCTCGTCCGGGACAACATTTAGCAAGGCAAATTTTCACATTATAATGTACATTAATTGTACAAATGTATTTGACAAGGTACATTTCAAACAACATTCTTGTAAAAGAAATGGCTAATTGTTTGAGGGGAAAATACTTGGGAATAGAATATGTCTGTGTGTGTATGTATGTCCGTGTGTTGTGTGTGTGCGTGATCATGTGTGTGTGTGTTTGTTTGTGTGAGAGTGTCTATGTGCGAGTACGCTTGTGCCATTGTAATATTTTCAGTAACTGTCTTTAAAGCGAATCTTGTGCGCGAGGGGAAAAAACTTTTACTGTCCAAGAACAGCCGTTTTCCAATCTGTTTTAAAAGATTGGAAAAAAAACTTGCGCCTGACCGTCCATTGCTATTATGTTTTATATTTTCCCATAAAATTAATGTAAGTAAAATGCAAACGGTCCAACAAATGGACGACCAGAATGCATCCTACATCGGTCCCACAAATACATGATACGAACGTATGCGTGTGTGAGTGTGCGAATTATTGTGTGTGTGTTTATTATAATTATAATACAAAACCGACTAGTTGGCTTGGGTCTACTTCCTCCTTATAAGCATTCATTTACCACGGGAATACCACATTATAATGCACATCCTTAAATATGTATGATATGAAAGTTTAATAAATTGCTGCATCGTGTCGAGTGTTGTACCACTCACTAAGCGTACAATACGGGGAGGGAGCTTTGAGCTGCAGCCCCCTCCTCCCCCCCCCCCCCCCCCGAGATTTGGAACGTGGCATTATTCGGGCAAAAACCTTTCGTGCTTGGCAGAATCAATTCACATTAGTGCCGGTTAAATACACTTTCAGACAGAAGCATGACATATTCGGGCAAACTCGTGTAATTTGGGGGGCAACAATTAATTGTATTATTTGGAGAAAATAATTTAATAAAAAAAAAAAAAACATATCATATGCAGGTGAGATGGCATGCCATATCAGGCAAAAAAGTACCCCTCCCCCTCCCCCCCCCCCCCCCCCCTCCCCAGAAAAATGCGCCTATACGCCTTTTCAAATCACGAATCACGAGTTCAACTTTCACTTTTGCTTCTCTGGCTTACTACATGTACTAGGCAGAATTATTTCAGAGCATTTCTGAAAAAAGGGATCATTTTAATTCCAAGATACATACCACCCATACACAGAATGACGGATCGCGGCTTGAATATTCATAATTAATGTATAATCATTTCATTAGAGTATCTATTTTTCTTTATATTTATTCATGAACTCGTAAAATAGTAAAGTATCAATGGTGTTGAATGAATTGTTAATTGGGATAGTACAGTTACGGACAGAATAACAACAAATATCAACGACGAGCAACGATTTAAATCGAATCTTTACGGCGTTCTTCTCGATGCGTATTATTATCCGTGTAAGCATTCATTTCCTATCAAGAGGACTGTACTACAATTGGAAGAAGAATAAGAAGAATACCACGTATACTGCACATCCGTTACTATATGTATGAAATTAAAGTTCAATATATTGCTGCATATCGTGTCAAGATGGAAATTTCCGATCATTCATCCTGGTGGTAAAATCTTGTGTAATGATGCGATGTGTATTATTATTGTACCAGTGGTTATGTGATTTACGTTAGTGCACATTGATGATTACGTGTGTGTGTGGTGAGGTTTAGTGTGTTGGTAGTGTGTGTGTGTGTGTGTGTGTGTGTGTGTGTGTGTGGTTGGTGGGTGGGGACCTACTATGATTCTAGTACAGTTGAGTTAATATTCTGTATCATCTACACACCTTTTATACTATTGTCAGTGAACAACTCATTATTGGCAGTCAAAATATTTCTGGCAAAAGGCGCTATATCCATTATTTCTGGCAAAAGGCGCTAAATCCAAAATGAAATACAATATGACAAATTATATAAAGTACATGCTGTACGCAGAATTTTTCTAACTTGCATTTTTATAACCTTTAGTGGTAGCTCTTCCATCTGTAGTATAGATTTAATGAAAAACAGAGACAAATGTGGGTAATTAAAAAACACTGATTTTCTCGAAATTAACCTGAATGGATTTAGCGCCTTTTAGTTGAAATCTCTTCATTTGTTACATTATATTCCTTTGGTATCTGTATTATCATTTGAATATACATTATCAGCATACTACAAATAATTAAGACGAACTCCATCCTAGAAATCGCAAGTGTGCTATACACGCTAAACATAGTTGTTGAATTACATCATATGTGGTGCAGACACGAACCCTTCTGGTAAATGCTTTCCAAAACGGTTCAAATTTGAAGATTTACTTCTTTAATATGCATACAAGAAGATGAATAAAGTATTACTTTGTTTAATTATCGACCAAATTTTAACTAATTTTAACCCAAAATCACTCTCACCCATCTTCTCAATCATCTGTAGGTTTCGTAACTCAGATGTGCGGTGCCAACCCATAAACGCCCTGCGCACGGTGCGTATAACTTATTACATCACAGTTATGCAGTGCGCAGAATAGCCTAGTTCAAAATGGCGATCCTTGGAGTAGCAACCCCACGCTTGACAACTAATATTTACTTGTTGGTGACTGCAATGGTTGGCTTCAAGTGATCTAAAACACCTTCCAGCTGTCGGTGAGTATTGACCCTTTTTGGTATAAAATAACGAATTGATTTTGTTTAAATTATACCCTCACTGTATGCAACTTTGTACATGTATTGATAATGTAAACTTATGGCTTGGTCCGCTACACAACTTTAATGGGAATTCATGGTGACTGAAATGATTGGCTTCGATTGAGCTCGAGAAATGTTGAGCTGTCGGTGATTATCTAAATGATTGTGTGTTAATATTATTCGTCTGCTGCAAGCTAACATATGGACGTTATGAGATGATTGTCTTATTTTGATTGAAAGAAGGTACCACTTAATGTTATAAATCTTATCTAAGACGAATACAACTTAAACGTAGGTCCTACATGTTAGTGGATTGTTTGTTGATATTGTTCGTTAGCTTCAAGTTAACATGATATATAGTTGTCTTAATTTGATTGAAAGAAATGACCACTTACTGTTAGAAATCTTATCTAAGACGAATCAAACTGAAACGTTCATATTAGTGGAATAATGATGATTTGTATTGTTAATGTTAATACATGTTAATACTGATTATAAAATCTTTTCCAATTTGCCTGTGAAGTACATTGAATAGAAAGGTTTATTAGATCCATATATTCGTACAATTTGTATACAAAGGAGTAACACATAATCCATCCAATTACACTCGTGTACCTCTCCTTTTATGGTTGAGTTTTGAAAATATGAATGTATAAACAAATGCAAGAACCTATCCGACAGCGGATTATGATATAGAGTACTAGAGGAGGTTTGATCAAACTGGTAACTATTCTTTCAGCTATTGATACATTTTGTATAATTGTCTTAACTTGTTTTCTAATGTTACACTTTACGGCAGAGTACATAACGATACAGTGTGTGTATTCGCAAGTAAAGTACATTAGAGATACACGACAGCAGCACCGGAAATAAATCAGACTAATTATTATTCAGTCTTAATATTGTTGGCATACATTATATGGTAGAACATTGGAATATATCAAGACTAAAGTGCAATGATTAAAAAGGAATTTAAGAACTGTGTTCACAAATGCAAACAATCACGAGATATTCAACCAAAATATGTTCTATATGCTTCTATGGGAAATATAAATACAATGCTGCATGCGAGAACCGCTAGAGTTATAATTGAGTTGTAATGATTTCGACATGTTATAGGTTTTCCCATCCATTTTCAAACAATCGTCATTCAATTTCGATAATTGTTAACTTCAATTTCGTCTCGGAAATGTGTGGCTTTCAGTTTGTCATGTTCAATTTCGTCTTTTCAACACCCAATTTCGTTTGTTTTCAATCAAATTTGTGTTTGTTATATACATTCTAGTCAAAGGTAATTCGATTTCGTCCAATCGCAGACTGTGTGGCAGAAAGTGATGATCAATTTCGTCATTTTTCGATCGATTTCGTTCTTTCTCGTTCAAATTCGTCTCACATTAAAGCAAGCTATGATTGGTATTGAATTTTGGTATGAAATATCTTGTTAATCATCACACTATGGCTGATTCTTGTGAGATATACATGTATTGTCATCGGTTGGTTGTAATAAATGTCTATCATATAATTTATCAACATTTTCAGTCATGATAACTCCCAGCGCTTATGAATCAATACAAAGTGTTGCATTTTCCCAATGCATCTATACTACGGGACGAATTTGAATGATAAATTCTTGAAATCGATTGAACAATGATGAATTCGAACCTAACATTGCCCACTTAATCGCCACGTAGGACGAATTTCATTGCACAATGAGGAAATAGAATGACCAAATTTTAAAGTTGATTGGTCATTGACCAAATTGAACGATGAATGACTAAATTGTATATAACAATTGCAAGTTCAGGATTTCTCGGGACGAAATTGAAGTTAACAATTATCGAAATTGAATGACGATTGTTTGAAAATGGATGGGAAAACGCTTTCAAGGGATGACTGTAAAGTGTCTAACTCCACGAAAATTACTTGGAGCATCCTCGTTTCTCTTCTACCATGTTATTTAGCTTCATGGCAAGAGAAGAGTAAAATAGGAATATATTTTGTTTGGAATGCCACTTAATTATGACGATATCTATCATTCAGTTCAAGAGCGTTATTGAACGGTCATAAACCTCATAAACGTCATAGAGTAATTAGTTGTAAAAGCTGACGCATATTTCCGCTCTGTTAACCAGGAAAGCAGTGTTCTTTTTCAATGAAACTTCCACACATCATTCGGACATATCCTCTAGTGATTTTGGTACAGCATTGCGTTGAAGTCTTGAATGTCATGCTTGGCAATATCTGGCACTTTACAGGTACACCTTTAACCTTTTACAGAAAAGGAAACCGACCCTGCAAACTGTACGAATACCATTAAAAACCAAAGGTAACTGAATGGATATAAAGTGCGGGGTATAATGCCCCCTGAATAATTGTACACTGGGCCTATCTTTCCCACGATGAGAAGTAGAACTGAATACTTCTCATTTCAAAGGTAAACTGTACACATGACATTTAAGACCAGGAAAACCACTTTTAAACTAGTTGGGTAATTATTTGGTTGTGAAATGTGGGGTATGACCCCCTTAGTATATTTTCCCCTTAATAAAACATAATTATAACGGAATATTAAATATTTCAAAGTTGAACACAGTATACTTATTACACACACTTAGGTTAAGGTCGGGCATCAAGTGATGCTAATTGCCGCATCGAACCATCGAAGTCTGTTTTGAAGACAAGGTTCCGAACCAGTGGCGGATCTACGGAAGGGGTGGGGGGGGGGGGGGGGGGGGGGTTAGGGGGTTTAACCCCCCCCCCCCCCCCCCTTGGGATGCCAAGTGAAAATGTATCAGTGAAAAAAGGTGACACAAAATTACTTACGGGGGTTCAAAATAGTAAAAGAAATTCGCCGCTTCGCGGCTCGTGGACGAAGTGGACAAAAGGTGAAAAAGTTTACTTACGGGGGTTCTAAATAATAAAAGAAATTCGCGGCTCGTGGACGCAAGTGGGAAAAAGGTGAAAAAATCACTTACGGGGGTTCAAAAAGCAACAAAAAAAATCGTCGCTTCGCGGCTCGTGGACGATGCTCCCCATCGTCATTGGGTCAACCTCCCCCCCCCCCCCCCCTTATCAAAAAGCTAGATCCGCCCCGGCGAATCATAAACCACACACTCAATCAAACAATAAATAATTCGAAAATTTGATTAACAGGTATAATAATATTCTCAATAGTGTTTCAAATACATTTATGTGAGGGAAAACGCACCGACATATAACGGCAAGTATAATTTTGAAAACGTGATTATGACACAAATAGTGCTGATATCATATTATATTTTGGGCTTGTATATTACATGTACGGGCGTAGCGGGACGTATTTTTCAGGGGGATGAGGTATTTAGCCCAAGTATGTTTCCGTCCTGACTATTCACATGACAAGCACCTGAATATTTACCTGACAAGCCCCTCATTCCCCCTACCCCCCACCCCAACAACCACCGCCTTAAACAACGATTCATCTCTAAAGGTCTAAAGTCTAATCTTGACTTGGCTGTAAATAGTTATATTGCGCAAAGGTGGTTTCTACACAATTATTTTTCAACGGGTCTATGTGTTTGTCTTGAGCATACGTACAAAGAGATTATTCGATAAGTGTGTTGTCCAGTGCACATCACTATGTGTTGAATTTGTCTTACATTTATTATGTAGTATAATAAGTCTCTAATACGATGTGCATAATAAACTCGAGCAGAATGAAGATATTCATGGCAATTTTCACTCGAGATAATGAAGCCACTAACAGCCAAATTAAATCTTATGGACTCCCATTCTAGAAAAGGGAAAAGAGACCCAGCAAACTGTACAAATACCATTAAAAACCAAAAGAAATTCGTTCAAATAAGTGGGTTACTAAAGGGATGTCAAATGCGGGGGGTGATACCCCCTGCATAACTGTGTCTTGTCCCTAGTTTCCCTACAAATGACACGAAGGAAGGAATACTCAACATCTCAAAGCTAAACGACGTTATACCAATTATACAAAGGTCGGGTTTCCCTCGATGACACCTAGAACGGAATGCTGATTTAAAAGTTTAAAACATTATACGAATTACACTCACTTAGGTTGGATAACTCAATGTGAATTGCGGGGTATACTATCCCCTGCATAATTGGGTTACCAATTATTCTACCATCGGCATTATTATTCCCCACAATGACACGTAAAACGGAATACTCAATTTTTAAAAGCTTAATAATTATATTTTTACCAATTTCTTAGGATTCGCTTTGAAGAGGAAGGTCTGAACCATAAACCACATTCTTAATTTAACAAATTAGAATTATATAATGATTAATAAGCTTGAATGGTGAATCAAATATATTAAGTTAGGGAAAATGTACCAAAAAATAAAGAAAAATATGATTTCAAAACCTGATTATGGGTAAAACACACATAGTGCGGATATCACTGTGATTTTAGGCTTGTGTATAAGGCAGAGCCGTAGCGGAACGTTTTTCTCTTGTTTTTGTAGGGGGCTGAGGCATTTTGCCCGATTATTTGTCCGTTCGGACTATTCACCTCATAATCCTCCCCCTCCCCCTCCCCTACTACGCCTATGTATATAACCTAGGGGTAGTTGCATCGCAAACAACGATTATCTATAAAGGTCTAAAGTCTGCATTTGATTTGGCTGTGCAGATTTGGATCACGCACATAATTGATTTATACTTAATTTATCAATCGGATCTATGTGTTTGTCATGAGCATATAAAAAAAGGAAGATTGATAAGTGTGGTTACCGAGGACTTGTTTGCATACCTGATGTATCTACATTACGTTCAGTGATAAACTTGAGCAGCATGCAAATCAGGGATGTGACGTTTTAGGCAACAAACCAGAGTATCCATGGCATTGCTCACTCGCCATCATACAATTAATAATGAAACCACTAACAGCAAAATTATATCACACTTAGAAACAAATTAACTGACTTAAAGGCATGCCTGTAAAGTGTAAAATTCTGCCGAAAGAGACATTTGAGACTTCAATCCTAAGTTGTGTGAAAGTTTGAAGAAAAACGAACCCTGTTTACCTCGTGAAAAAACGAATATTAATATCATATTTTATTACCCAATCCTGATGGCCTGCCATAAATTTGTTGCAGGTATATCGTCCGTTGAAACGATATCCGCCCCCTTGCAATAAGACAGTACTGAATTAGCGCGCACAAGAATATTGAGTTAGCTCAGCTCATGCTGTCGACGGTCGGCGACCAAGTAGCCTACCTTTCAATTTTTCAGAATTATGTACAAACACAGACCATTGCTAATTATGGTCAAGACTGCTAATAATGTGGTCTCGAGATTGGATAAAGAAAAGTTGGAAAGGTGGTTCAAACCCCCCCCCCCCAAAAAAAAATAAAAAATAAATAAATCAAAAATATAATAAGTAAAAAAAACAGTAATTGTTTGGTCAAAGAGGGGTGTTTGAACACCCCTCCCCCCCCCCCCCCCGGGGTTATTGAATGGGGGGGGGGGGAGGCACTATTATATTTTTTATTTTCACAAATGTTCCCCTTGTATATCATTCTTGCAGTGCATGGCTGGAAGGTGGGGTGGTAGGAGGGAAATGGGAGGTCTTCGGTAGAGAGCTTTTGCAACTTTTTACTTAAAATAATGTGCAGTGTGGTGTATGTCTTGGAAAAAAATGGTATATATATACTAGAATTAAAGGACGCATGCATGACCTCCCTCATAAGATCATACAAACACAAACAAATATATGTACAATCAAACACAAAAAGGCAAACACCATGTCTATACATTTGGGGGAGGATATGTAGGTAGATATTTGTTAAACTATCACTTCAGATTCAGATTTTATATTACTTAGTAGTATGCATACTTTGAACAGCCCATCCCCCGCGCCCCTCTGGGATCTTCACCTGTGATGTTTCTATTTTTTATATCAAATTATTAGGGGGACATGCCCCCCCCCCCCCCCCCCCCCCCCAGCTACCCCACTGCATGTAGAGGTTGCTTCCCCTGTCTTCCTTATGTTCTAATTACAGAAGGAATGAATGATGAAGATTGTCAAACAGTGTGAAGACATAAGATATTATACAACTCTTTATGTCAACCAGTTGCAAATAATTATTTGTCTGTTTGTTAGAATTTACATGCACGTACCCACACATATACACACACTCCGTAGATACATCACACCATCAAGCGCACATTTTTGTACAGGGACAGTCAAACATGTGATAGCGGCCACCTTTCTATAGTAGCCAACCTACCTATAGTGGCCACCATAAATGATCCCTTGCAGAGAAAAGGAATGTAATGGAACCTGTCTACAGTGATCTCCTTTCTGCAATGGCCACTTTTATTGGCGGTCACTGTACACAGGTTTGACTGTACTATTTCATGCTTCTAGACAAATCGTTTCCTGTTTGTTTAACTGTATGATTGTGAATTGTACTTTTATGTAACTTGCATTTCTAAAATTTTGATGCAATGAAATGTGACCTGCTGTAAGCCTAACCTGCTATATCCAAACCCGACATTTGTCGGTAATTCATGTATTGAAGAAATTGGCATTTTAAGTTCACACAATGTGTTATAGACCTTTAATGGCAAAATTGAAATAATCATACCTTCGTTAATTATTGACCAATTAGTTAGAACAAAGCAGCACATTATGAAAGCTTGTGATCAGGCCTTTATAATGGTGTGAAAATCTTTTGACAGACAAGTGCTGGGTTTTGCTATAGCAGGTCATAAATAGTTATACAACTTTATAGGTATGCTCATTATTGGGGATCAGTAAACCTTTACACAACATTTCCTCAGCACAGAGTACAGAGATATAAAAGTAGAATTTAAAATTTTTAAAGAAGGAGATTTGTCACAATATTTCCACTATTATAACACACTGGGTGATTGATACAACTCTTGACACTAATTAAATTAACAATGCAATCTTGTTACAAGCTATCTGTGTGCTAAATTTTGTAGTGGCCGTGCATTCGTTGGCCTCAGGGGAAGTGGGATCCACCCCCCCCC
Source organism: Echinarachnius parma (assembly GCA_037951105.1). Classification (NCBI taxonomy): domain Eukaryota; kingdom Metazoa; phylum Echinodermata; class Echinoidea; order Clypeasteroida; family Echinarachniidae; genus Echinarachnius; species Echinarachnius parma. Next base: position 86,140 of record JBAMJV010008980.1, on the reverse strand, counting down.
CCCCCCCCCCCCTTCCTGGCCATAGGCCAATGCCAAAATAACTTGGCCTGATTAGGGTTACAGTAAAGTGACAAATTAATGTTATGCCCACTGATTTGAACTACAAATGAAAAGGATCCTTATTACATGTATTTGTAATACAGGGAAACCCCAATATAGCGAGGTAGTCGGGACTATCGATTTTACCTCGTTATAACCGGAATCTCGCTATAACCGAGCTCGTTATAATCGGAGCATTATGCCATTGGAACAATCGGGACCAAATGATTCTCCTCGTTATAAACGAGCTCGTTATAACGGGGTTTCCCCGTACATGTAATAAGGAAAACATATGCAAGCTACAAGCCAATTCATTCTTCTGTTAGCATAAACTAAACAACATAATATAATGTACAAGGGAAAGGTAAATTCTCAAATTGATTTTTTAATGAATTTGACAATTTAACAGGTCCATGATCTTTTGTCCGATAATTTTTGCAAAATTGGTTGGGTTTGGGTGGCCAGATGGACAAAGGATTTAGCTCTCTTCAATGTAGTCCACTGCCCGTACTGCCTACCAAGTGCAAGTAGCTTGCTGCTAGCGTTAGCAGCTGACAAGCGCTGCACTGTTGCATGATGAGTAATTTGGAACCAGCAGACAGTCCGATTGATTAGCATTGACACCTAGCCAAACGTGATTAATCAATGATGTAGCGCGATGAACGTAGTGATCGTACACAAAATGGTTTAGAGCTCGCAGCATGCTCATAAATGATGGACGTGTGCTGCGAACCGGTGATTTTTTCCACGCCTATTTTTCAGCAAATTGTCTTAACCTTGTTTGGACAGGGGCATGAATATCACTGCGTGGTATATAGCGCGCGTTAGTGGTCTAAGTGCAATTAGAGTGTTGCAACTTTTAAACAGGATCTTTACTCTCTTCAATGATGTGGGAGGCAGTCTGCTCTGGTGATTACACGTACAGGCCGGGGAAGTTCTGAGCGCTCATCAGTGCATCTGCCAACCTCTGTGCAAAGTCTGTTGAGGGTTTCAGGGTAAGTCCGCGCCTGGTGGTTTGCTTTGTGTTGGGGAGCTCTAGGGTCTGCTGCGAGTTGTCCTTCCATTCAATGAGGATGTTGTAGGTCCATTCCACTGAAGGGTCTGGAGTTGGCGTAGGGTGTCGAGACGGAGCGTGGGAGTTTGTGCATCAAGCGGTGACTCAACGCGACAGAGTCAATGTGTGTTTAAGTTCAAGGAAATCTATAGTGAGGGTGAGAAAGGGATATGTGCACTAAATTGAACAAATGAATCACAAGCCAATATTATTCATGTAGTAAAAAGATAACTTGATTGAAATAGACCAATTTTCCATTTTTAACCTTCAGTTTGGTAGTGAGTGTGCTTTTCATTATTGACCAGTCCTTGACATGACAAGATCCTGCTAGGGATAGAAAGCTAGATGTTGACTCATCTTATTTCATGGTCAGTTTTGAGCAGTATATTTGTAGTGGGATTTAGAGTTGAATCCAGTGTAGTATGCACACTGCCTTTTTCCTAAAGGGCAATGAATCTATGGCTTTCGGCTATTATTATCATTTAGATGGTGAACAAACATTTAATTTATGCATGACTTGGCAATTTTTGCCTTCTGTATCCCATACAATCCTTATGTGAACATACCCAAATTTTACTAATTTCTTACACCAGCAAAGATGATAGGAGCGGCCATGTTTGTGTAATACCCGACATGCATTGCAAACTCTGACGTATGTGCTTTGGCCGAAACAAAAGGCTTTTCACTGATTTGCAGACTAATCAAAAGCGTCTACACGTGATTCAACCAACATGGTTTGAATTGGTGTTATTGAAATGCAGTATATATGCATCATTGACCCGCATGTCCGCATACACCTAATAATGGCGGCCCCAGCAATTCGCGTGAATAGGGGTGTACCCGATAGTGTTTCACAAAATTACTTCCAAAGCAGAAATCTGAGTCGGGTAATGTTATGGATAATAAACCAAGCCATATTACGAAGAATAAAGTCAGGATAAACTCTATTCTAGAGTTGCATTGCCCTTAACAGCAAAATAATAAAATCCAGCTAGGCACATTCTGAAAATGTAGCTGAGATACAAAAATAATAGAATAAAATCATGCTAAATCGATTTTAACAATGATGCCAAGGGAATTGTAATAACGTGCATTGAATCTCTTCTTGTGTCTACTGATGTCTGCCTTATATCGATAATTTCTGTCACAATTTTTATGACATGCCCGGCATACATTTAAAAAAAAATTTTCTTCATGGGGGCAATGATTTTTACACAGATAAAACAAAAGCATGCAAATCTTTCCTCCTCTGTTATGTATCTCTGGGATGTAGTGTAGCATATTCATAATTTAAAAACAATGATAGCCTAAACAAACTAAAAACGAGTTTGCCTGCTAAATTGAAGATGACCAGTTTCAGAATATTACTATTATTATCTTTCGGTACAAGAACAAGTAGGCTTCTCAATGTTACCTTATCCAGAAGTCCATTGATGTCACCAACATCACCACAGTTGTGAGCCTTCTGAAAACATATCTGGAAGGCAAAATATTATACAGACAAATAGAAAGAACAGGAAAACAACACTGATGATTGAATCATTCAGGTAATTTCTCTTGAAATATTAAGACAGCCCTAATGTCCGATGGCAAAGACCTGTCAGAAATAAAGCATTGCAGATAAGCAAGAATTTTCCATGAAAGAGGGGGGGGGGGGAGCACCCCTACAAGTCAAGGGGTGAATGCATAATGCTGCATTGGGGGGAGGGGATGCATAACTTACAAAAACAGGACCGGGACTAAGACCACGGGTCGAGTCGTGTAAGGGGGGAGGGGGGGGGGGGGGGGGGGGGTGGGTTTGCGTACGTACACAATGCACCAACGGCTGTCTTCGCCAATAGTGTTTGTTCACATAGTACAGAATCGCATTGCGACAGTGTTTTTTTTTCGCTTGCGCGGCCGGCAATGATTGCGCGAGGGGTGTTTGGAATTCACTTTTGTATTTTGAGCATTCATAAATCTCTTGATCCTAGATTATCTTACATGAATGTATTCTTCTTTACGTTGGCACCCCATTTGTAACGGTAGTATCGTGATTATGGAATGTGCATTCCCACTTAAATATGGGGCCAACTGGTGAGAAAATGGAGCAAAATACATTTGTCTTGGGTGACCATTCAAAACGCACGTATAAATCTCAAAAAAAATCAAGAACTCACAGAGTCACAAGGACAAGGACAATAATGTTGTAACTTTTGCAACATTTGGCCTTTCAGTACAGTCCACACATTTTATAAATACACAACATTATAAATGAGGCCATCGCTATCATTATCATGTAAAGCCAAGCCCTTTTCATTGGCAAAGGGGAATAAACATGATTATCGATTAAATCAAAATGGAGATGGATCATTTCATAACAAAAGAGATGACAACGCTCAACTTTAATTGTGGAACTCATACAGTTCATGCAGGTCAACTAGCTACCTGCTTATATTACAATCTAGCGCTTTCATGGCCTCTTTGACATTATGGCAGCCAACATTATTACTGACATATGTTACTGTCTGCATTCTAGTTTCTACTAGCGATAGACGAGTAGCATCCCACGCCGCCCCGCGGGGCCCGCGATGCGGGCTAGCAAGCGGCAGCCCCATAGTTCAGGGTTTTCTAGTACGGGACGTTCCGTGAGACTGGCAGTTTCTCGTAAATTCGTCTTTTTCGCGGATTTAGTAATCCTATCAACAATTTCGGGGTACTAATGAAACATTTACTCACCGATCTCGTGTGTCCGCCTACATGTCATTCAGTAATTACGGCGATTTGGGGAATTTTCCAACGATTCCCTTCACCTTCGATCTCATTGGCCACTGCATACATATCATGCATGCATATACGCATCCGGCCAAATTGCATAGACATGGGCAAAAACGAGTAAAAGTTCTTTATCCATTCAGCTATCAACTATGAACACAAAATAGTGGAAAAAATGACTCGTATTTGCCCCTGGTTTGCCAATTTGGTCGATAAACGATGCATGTTATACAGTGAGTTGCGACAGATATCTATTGACGTATAGTTTTGTAGGGACAATAGCGAAACTTCTGGGTATCGCAATTAATCGCTTTTGCAATCGACATTCAAAACCGTTAGCTAACGCTTTTGAATAATGATTTTCAATGATAATTATCTTCATACTGAATGGACATTTGAAAAAATCTAACCATATTTTATTCTTCTCTACCATAGCTAAACAACACGGTCGAAGAGAACGAGGAAGCTCCAAGTCATTTTCGTGAAGTTAGACACTTTACAGCATCCCTTTAACCAATTTGGAAAGAGAAATTGTTTTTTGTTTGCATCTTTAAATGCAGTGGTATTTTATTTATTTAATTGGATAGGCGTCCTAGATGGTATGCAGAAACTCAATATAGCAATACATCGAATTAACGCCCTTCTCACTTCCGTGGGGCATAATACTTTTACATTCAATGTTATCGGTACGAATGCCGTTGATGGTGTCTTTGTAGTTTGTTCGTTTGTTTATTTAGAGTGACTAACTTACTCGACTTAGGTGCACAGGACGATGTGTCCATTCGCCATCCCCTACGAGAGATCCTGTTCCACTCAGGTCTGTTCTAGGCTATGAGCTCTGCCTCGTGTAAAGAAAGTCCCATGTCGCTCTGGGCTTGTTCTCTCCATCTTGTACAGGGGACGTCCCGGATCACCTCATTTCAAAAACCTCAAGCTATTTCTGCTACATATGTAGCAATAGGAGGATGAGGTCTCTGATTTTTAACTTTGAGAGTTCCTTAATATGTCTTGGTCGGATCAGATGGTACTTTTCAGCCTTCTGAATGATTAGGCTGCATGTCTTACATTTAATCTCTTTTACTTTATCATGTTAATTCCTTATTTTGGCCACACACGTATTTACTAAATTACGCAAATGTTCTCACTAATTGTGGTGGACGACAAATTGATAGGAGCTGCAGAATATATCAGAGGACTTGTGGAATATCGTTCGGCGTGATAAACACCATTTGCCATTTAAATGTAAATCTGCATCGGTAATTTATAACGATACAGCCTACAATTTCGGAGGTAAATATTTGTACGGTGATCACACATTTTAAATTGAACTTTAAGATCGCATCGTATCCTGACTGTGAATCGTGTTACGTGGTATTTGATAAGGCGTATTATATCAACATAGTCACATACTTTCAGGTCATTATCACTTTTATTAAGTGACATTGGACTATGATTAGTGCGCGTACTTTGAAGCTTTTTGTCAACAGGCGATATTTCGACTTCATCATACATGCGGGAATCTAACATGTATTACAAAATTATCTTTCCTTTACACAGAAACTTCGAGACAAAGGGTGACATCAGACACCATGTCATCTGTCCATACAAAATTACCTCAAGGAGCCGAGGTGAACAAGGAGATCGAGGATGGGTATACAGCCCTATATATAGCATCCGAGAATGGTCATATTGATACAGTGAAATATTTGATAAGCCAATACGCCGAGGTGAACAAGGAGAGCAAGAATGGATATACAGCCCTATATATAGCATCCCGTAATGGTCATATTGATACAGTGAAATATCTGATTAGTCAAGGCGCTGAGGTCAACAAGGGCCTCAAATCCGGATATACAGCCCTGCATGGAACATCGATTAAAGGCCATCTAGCTACAGTGAAATATCTGATAAGTCAAGGCGCCGATGTGAATAAGGAGACCAAGGATGGATATACAGCCCTATATACAGCATCTGAGAAAGGTCATATTGACACAGTGAAATATCTGATAAGTCAAGGCGCCGAGGTGAACAAGGAGACCAAGGATGGAGTTACTGCCCTTTATATAGCATCCAATCTGGTCATATTGATACAGTGAAATATCTGATAAGTCAAGGCGCCGACGTGAACAAGGAGAGCAAGGATGGAGTTACTGCCCTTTATATAGCATCCCAATCTGGTCATATTGATACAGTGAAATATCTGATAAGTCAAGGCGCCGACGTGAACAAGGAGAGCAAGGACGGAGTTACTGCCTTTTATATAGCATCCCAATCTGGTCATATTAATATAGTGAAATATCTGATAAGTCAAGGCGTCGAGGTGAACAAGGAGACCAAGGATGGATATACAGCCCTATATATAGCATGTGGGAATGGTCATATTGACACAGTGAAATATCTGATAAGTCAAGGCGCCGACGTGAACAAGGAGAGCAAGGATGGAGTTACTGCCCCTCATATAGCATCCCAATCTGGTCATATTAATATAGTGAAATATCTGATAAGTCAAGGCGCCGAGGTGAACAAGGAGACCAAGGATGGATATACAGCCCTATATACAGCATCTCGGAATGGTCATATTGACACAGTTACATATCTGATAAGTCAAGGCGCCGACGTGAACAAGGAGAGCAAGGATGGAGTTACTGCCTTTTATATAGCATCCCAATCTGGTCATATTAATATAGTGAAATATCTGATAAGTCAAGGCGCCGAGGTGAACAAGGAGACCAACGGTGGATATACAGCCCTATATATAGCATCTGGGAATGGTAATATTGACACAGTGAAATATCTGATAAGTCAAGGCGCCGACGTGAACAAGGAGACCAAGGATGGATATACAGCCCTATATATAGCATCTGAGAAAGGTCATATTGACACAGTGAAATATCTGATAAGTCAAGGCGCCGAGGTGAACAAGGAGACCAAGGATGGGTATACAGCCCTATATATAGCTTCTGAGAAAGGTCATATTGACACAGTGAAATATCTGATAAGTCAAGGCGCCGACGTGAACAAGGAGAGCAAGGATGGAGTTACTGCACTTTATATAGCATCCCAATCTGGTCATATTGATACAGTGAAATATCTGATAAGTCAAGGCGCCGATGTGAATAAGGAGACCAAGGATGGATATACAGCCCTATATACAGCATCTGAGAAAGGTCATATTGACACAGTGAAATATCTGATAAGTCAAGGCGCCGAGGTGAACAAGGAGACCAATGATGGATATACAGCCCTATATATAGCATCTGAGAAAGGTCATATTGACACAGTGAAACATATGATGAGTCAAGGCGCCGACGTGAACAAGGAGAGCAAGGATGGAGTTACTGCCCTTTATATAGCATCCCAATCTGGTCATATTGATACAGTGAAATATCTGATAAGTCAAGGCGCCGAGGTGAACAAGGAGACCAAGGATGGATATACAGCCCTATATATAGCATCTGAGAAAGGTCATATTGACACAGTGAAACATCTGATGAGTCAAGGCGCCGACGTGAACAAGGAGAGCAAGGATGGAGTTACTGCCCTTTATATAGCATCCCAATCTGGTCATATTGATACAGTGAAATATCTGATAAGTCAAGGCGCCGAGGTGAACAAGGAGACCAAGGATGGATATACAGCCCTATATACAGCATCTCGGAATGGTCATATTGACACAGTTAAATATCTGATAAGTCAAGGCGCCGACGTGAACAAGGAGAGCAAGAATGGAGTTACTGCCCTTTATATAGCATCCCAATCTGGTCATATTGATACAGTGAAATATCTGATAAGTCAAGGCGCCGAGGTGAACAAGGAGACCAAGGATGGATATACAGCCCTATATACAGCATCTGGGAATGGTCATATTTACACAGTTAAATATCTGATAAGTCAAGGCGCCGACGTGAACAAGGAGAGCAAGGATGGAGTTACTGCCCCTCATATAGCATCCCAATCTGGTCATATTAATATAGTGAAATATCTGATAAGTCAAGGCGCCGAGGTGAACAAGGAGACCAAGGATGGATATACAGCCCTATATACAGCATCTCGGAATGGTCATATTGACACAGTTAAATATCTGATAAGTCAAGGCGCCGACGTGAACAAGGAGAGCAAGGATGGAGTTACTGCCCTTTATAAAGCATCCCAATCTGGTCATATTGATACAGTGAAATATCTGATAAATCAAGGCGCCGAGGTGAACAAGGAGACCAAGGATGGGTATACAGCCCTATATATAGCATCTGGGAATGGTCATATTGACACAGTTAAATATCTGATAAGTCAAGGCGCCGACGTGAACAAGGAGAGCAAGGGTGGAGTTACTGCCTCTCATATAGCATCCCAATCTGGTCATATTAATATAGTGAAATATCTGATAAGTCAAAGCGCCGAGGTGAACAAGAAGACCAAGGATGGATATACAGCCCTATATATAGCTTCTGAGAAAGGTCATATTGACACAGTGAAATATCTGATAACTCAAGGCGCCGACGTGAACAAGGAGAGCAAGGATGGAGTTACTGCCCTTTATATAGCATCCCAATCTGGTCATATTGATACAGTGAAATATCTGATAAGTCAAGGTGCCGAGGTGAACAAGGAGACCAAGGATGGATATACAATCCTACATGCAGCATCCGGGAATGGTCATATTGATACAGTGAAATATCTGATAAGTCAAGGCGCCGACGTGAACAAGAAGAGCAAGGATGGACTTACTGCCCTTTATATAGCATCCCAATCTGGTCATATTTATATAGTGAAATATCTGATAAGTCAAAGCGCCGACTTGAACAAGGAGAGCAAGGATGGAGTTACTGCCTTTTATATAGCATCCCAATCTGGTCATATTAATATAGTGAAATATCTGATAAGTCAAGGCGCCGAGGTGAACAAGGAGACCAAGGATGGATATACAGCCCTATATACAGCATCTGGGAATGGTCATATTGACACAGTTAAATATCTGATAAGTCAAGGCGCCGACGTGAACAAGGAGAGCAAGGATGGAGTTACTGCCCCTCATATAGCATCCCAATCTGGTCATATTAATATAGTGAAATATCTGATAAGTCAAGGCGCCGAGGTGAACAAGGAGACCAAGGATGGACATACAGCCCTATATACAGCATCTCGGAATGGTCATATTGACACAGTTAAATATCTGATAAGTCAAGGCGCCGACGTGAACAAGGAGAGCAAGGATGGAGTTACTGCCCTTTATATAGCATCCCAATCTGGTCATATTGATACAGTGAAATATCTGATAAGTCAAGGCGCCGAGGTGAACAAGGAGACCAAGGATGGGTATACAGCCGTATATATAGCATCTCGGAATGGTCATATTGACACAGTTAAATATCTGATAAGTCAAGGCGCCGACGTGAACAAGGAGAGCAAGGATGGAGTTACTGCCCTTTATATAGCATCCCAATCTGGTCATATTGATACAGTGAAATATCTGATAAGTCAAGGTGCCGAGGTGAACAAGGAGACCAAGGATGGATATACAATCCTACATGCAGCATCCGGGAATGGTCATATTGATACAGTGAAATATCTGATAAGTCAAGGCGCCGACGTGAACAAGAAGAGCAAGGATGGACTTACTGCCCTTTATATAGCATCCCAATCTGGTCATATTTATATAGTGAAATATCTGATAAGTCAAAGGGCCGAGGTGAACAAGGAGAGCAAGGACGGAGTTACAGCCCTTTTTATAGCATCCACGAATGGTCATAATGATAAGCCATCGCAGAAAGGTAAGTATGATCCAATTGTAATATCAAATAGAACAAAGAAAATCGGACCAATGGGCAGTATATAATTTAGTTTTAAACTTTAAAGTGATGTCATGAATAATGTCACCTATTAAATTGTCCTTCTTGATTTGCATTTCATATCAGTGTGCTAGTAAAATGGCACACACTCTACAACCCTTGTAAAGAAGTACTGCGGTACTACTGCGGTAAAAGTACTGCAGTAGTACCGCAGTAGTTGTACTGCGGTACCCGCAGTACATTTACTCCGGTAAATTGGATGGAAAATACTGCGATAGTACTGCGATAGTACTGCGGTACAAGTAATAATAATAATAATAATAAAGCGGTCTTGTAATGCGACAATTCCACCTTTTTCAAGGTGCTCAGGGCGCAGGTACTGCGGTACTACTGTGGTACTACTGCGGTAGTACTGCAGTAGTACTGCGGTATTACTGCGGTAATTGTACTGCAGTAATTGTACTGCAGTATACTGCGGTAATTGTACTGCAGTACTACCGCGGTACTACTGCAGTAATATTGCGGTACTTGTACTGCGGTATTACTGCGGTATTACTGCGGTAATTGTACTGCAATAGTACTGCAGTACTACTGCGGTAATATTGTGGTACTTGTACTGCGGTACTACTGCTGTAATTGTACTGCAGTACTACTGCGGTACTACTGCGGTACTTGAACTGCGGTACTACTGCGGTACTTGTACTGCAGTACTACTGTGGTACTTGTACTGCAGTACTAATCTGCACGCATCCTTTTCACAGAATACAAGAACAATCACAAATTCATTCAGCTTGTTACAATAATAAGAAAATTACAAAAGTATTTATATTATAACATTTTTGAGGTAGATGTGTATTTAGGTATTTAACATCTCTACTCTATTACTTTTGAACTACTATGACTTTAGCTTCACAAACAATGACTGAATGTTTAGTAAAGGCAAGTTAAGAGTTTATGCTTGATTTAAAAAAGTATGAGTTGCAAAAAAAATGTTATACCCTTGCATTAAAAAAAATATATATATATAATGCTTAATATGATCAAAACAACTGTATAGTTAAAAAAACATCTGTACCCGAGTTGCAACAAAAACATTAATTATACTAGGAAATCAGTCTGTTTTCTTGCGTAATAAAAAAAAAAATTATTATGCTTTACATGATTTACTGTATAGTTATAAAACAACTGTCCCGAATTGCAACGAAAACATTAATTATACTAGGAAATCAAACCGAAGTTGCAAAATATATTTTAGAATAAGGAGAACTTAAATAATCAGGTATTCAAATCGTAACAAAGATTATTTTGAAGGTAAATACATTTCAGGTGTAAAACTGTTTATTTATAATCCATTAAATGTAGGTGTGTACAATCTAATTATATCTTAAAAACAAAAGAAGTTTTAGCTTCACATATTATGACAGCTAGAATGCTGTATTTTTATGGAAGTGAATACATTTTGTAAACAATGTTTTTGGGGTAGACAGATGAGATTAATTAATTAACAACTACAGGTAACTTTGAACAATAATCATTAAAACGTGTAATAATCGTTTCTGGATCATCAAGGACATTGCATTACACTTTATCGGTTATAATATTACTGGAATATCGGCCCTTTGTCCTGATGTTTAAGCAGAAATAGAGGGATTGATTGGACGATAAAAATTAACAAAGAATGTCTCCAGTGGCAAATGACGACCATCAATGGACGAGTGAAATTTAACAGGTTACTAGTTACTAGTATTTTCTTTCTTTTTAGCCCGGACTAAAGTAGTGCCACTGATGAGAATTTATAGGCCAAAATATCTATAAATTATATCCGAGTTTAAAAACCTAGTTTAATTTTGTAACCCAGGTCCATATGGAGCCCCTTCCCTTTCTCAGTTTGCCTCATCATTCCTTGTCGATCAGTGTCTTTATCTATCATTGGGTCCTCCTCTATAGCCAGGCCTGGCACTTCTTTAGCTGCCTCCTCCATGCTCCTCAGTAGCCTGGAATGAACCAAAGAGAAAAAAGACAATATTTACATACAAAATACACAAGAATATATTTTGATGAATGTACTAAGGACATCATTCTGTTGCAGGCACCTGAAAGTTCAGTAAAATATTCCATGAACCACAGGAATAATATGTTGAAGTTTACAATTGTGACAAAGGATTCCAAATGATGCAACTAAAACCAATGGTTTCATAAATCGTCTAGTTTGCTTGCCCGATCAAGCAACTAAATAATTGTTCAACTGCAAGAGAACAATGTTATTTAAACGTGTACATCTCATATAGAAGTACGAGGGTAAGTAAATGTTTATATTGGTGCAACTACAATTTCCATATTAATTATTTTACTTGCCCAAACATGCCAGTACAGAAAAAAGTTAGTGTGGCGGCTTGGGTTCTTTGGTTTTTACAGAGGCATTCAATCACTTATGATCATTTACGTCTGCAGAACTCCCTTTATCGTCCCCATCTGAAAGATGCGGCCAAGGTTCGAACGTGGGCCGATTAGTGTGAAGAGTGGATCGGCTCTGACCACAAGACCATGGCCCTGTTGCAGAAAGAGAGACAATTGATTGTAAGTTACAAGTGATTGTAATTTACAATTGATTGTAAGTTACAATTGATTGTAAGTCAGAAAATTTGCTCGTTCCAACCAATCAGATTTGCGCATGTAGAACACGTGATACGACTTACAATTAATTGCAACTTACAATCGATTGTATCTTTTTCTGCAACGGGGCACAGAACATCTCTTCACAAGGCAATGTTTAAGCCTTTGTAGTCTAACTCTCAGGCTCATTCCTTTTCTGTTCTAAATCTATGCACTTGATCATGAATTATTTGTTTCATTTTACCAAGTTAAAAAACCCATCACCCTGTGACATCACACATCTGATTGAATCACTTTGACAGTGCAAAAGTCATGATCCATTAAATTTAGAATATTGTCCAAACTTGCGATATTTGAGACTTAAATTATACAATTATTGGAATAATAATTATGTGATATTTTAATAGAAAAGGAATACCTAGTGAAAATGGATATCAGATTTGACATACTATGAACAGTTGAATTATCTGAAATTCTGATACTATCAATTACAACACATTTCAAAAATCAAAACCCATTTCCAACTCTGTCAAGTTTAACCAAAATACAGTTTGGCACATAGATGGTCTGCAGTTGCTTAACATATTAAACAGAGCTTGTATTTTCAAGATCTAGCTAGCTCTTAAATAGTTTTTTTTTCTTTCACATTTAAAGACAATAATCTCACAACTTTTGAACGTTGGCTTATAAAAAGCAGGCAGTATCTTCTGTGATGACAAATCACTCATGTAATTATGAATTAACAACATTTCATACCTTCTTTGAGTGCTGCTAAACATGCTCAACATGTTGCTGGTAGGCCCTGTTGGTAACTAGTGACACGGCCTCAAGAACTACAAGATGTCTGCAGCTCCTTGCCTCGAAAATCCAACTTCTGAAGAGGGTAGAACCTGACGCTGTTTGATGTTCGCTAGGTAATCTCCCACTGACAGCCACTACATTAAATGCGAAGGACATCAACAAAGGCCCTCTCGGTGCTCCGCTGCCACAGAAAATAAGGATGAAATCGAAAGATTTGGCTAGAAATGACTTAAGAATACTAATTCTTTTACCAAAGTTATTTTCAAATTATTCATTTCCAAATTTTGTACGAAAAGTCATTAATATGACTTTAATTTATACAGGTAAAATATTTGGCGCTAGTTCACAAGTGTACCCATATTCTGGCGCCGGCACCCTACGCTGCTAGCTACCCGTGACTCGCGCTTGGCGAGTACCCTACTAAAGTCAAACACAAATATAACGTTCCAAAAAATCAACTAAATCTTCAACAATTATTCAAATAATGGTCATGATTTCAAAGTTATTTTCTTGTTTACCTGTTGTGTGTTAATTTTCATTTCGTTGTGGCTATTTTTACGTGACCGTAATCCTACATGATTTGGCTATTGTTACGTGATTCCAACGTGCGCCTGCGGATCTCTGAAATTTCCGACTTCAATAGACTTAGCCACTAAATATGAGGCTATAGGCAGAAACTAGCAACCAAAAATTAAATTATATATCCCCCTAAACTAAGAGAAAGTCCTTTACTCCTGACTTTCTATTCACAAACCAAGCGAGTCGAGTTAGCGCAGTCGGTAGCATGTCAGACTCATAATCTCAGACGGCGTAAAGATCGTGGTTCGATTCCGACCATCGGACAATGCTTTGTGTATGAAACAGTCACACCTCATGCACGCTAAAATGTATAGGTCGGAAATTTCAGAGATGGGCATGCGCAAGTTGGATTCACGTAAAAATAGCCAAATCACTTAGGGCTACGGTCACGTAAAAAATGGGGGTATTTTTCATAGAAATGGAGATGTTATAATGTTTACTTTCTTGCATGTTTCACAGCTAACTGCTGCACAATACAACTTACAAGTACATGTACATATCGCTAACTTCACGCGCGCGCCACTGTGGCCACATCTACAAAGTATTGTAAATGGTCCATATTTTCGACATTTGAAGAATAACTTGGACCATTTTGGTAAGTTCAAATAATACTTGTATCATTTTTAGGGCCAGTTATGATTGATTTTGCTGAATTTACGTTCAGAAAAAATTGCATGAAAATTTGACCAACTTTTTCTGTACCAGCCCATGTTGTTCCCTTACAGGGCAGCATAGCAAGAACCCCGCCGGTCACGAGTACTCGCGTGACTTACGGAAAATCAGTTCACTGCAACTCGAAAATCAATGTATTTCGCTTTTTGCGAGAATTTTGTAGCCCTATCAATATATTTAGAGCTACTCTGGTACATTAACTCACCGATCTCGTGTGTCCCTCTACACAATGCTACATGTAATTCTGTAATTACGGCGATTTGGGGTAATTTCCAACGATTTTTATCACTCTTCGTCTTTCGCTGTACCTTTTTTCAACTGCATAATGTGCATCCATTCGGTATAGCGTGCACGCACTGTACTGCATGCGCACTGTACTGAACGGATATGTACATTATAACGTACGGCAGTAAGACCGAGGAAGAGTGATGAAAATCGTTGGAAATTACCCCAAATCGCCGTAATTACAGAATTACATGTAGAGGGACACACGAGATCGGTGAGTTAATGTACCAGAGTAGCCCTAATAGTCCAGTCAATATAGGGTCTTGAACCTCGGCAAAATTGCAACACAGGTTTTTTTTTCGGAATTCTGTTCAGGAAACTCCCCTTAACAACCAAAAAAAAAAAGTCCTAAGAAATCGAATTTGCGGAAAGTGGTTTAATTTGCATTATAAAGATAATTAGCTAATTTGCATATTTCTGAAATGTGGTCAGGGGTCATTTTCTATCTAGGAATAGTACAATATTGATAAAAACAATTATGCTAGGGTAATTTAGGCCAAGGAATCCATTAACGGTGCTCATTTGCATGTGTATAGGCAACGCCCTAAAAACCAAGATGGCTGCCCCTAATTTGCATATTTATGAATATTAGCGGTTTGCAGTGGTTACAGCCTCTAATAAGCAATAATTACAGACTATTATGTTTCATTCATGTTCTAAATATGTAGTGAAGCTATCTCAGATTAGTTGCCACCTTTGCAACCTCTATCAATGCATATAATTTGCATAATTGGGTTATTTACCTAATTTGCATATTCCCCCAAATTGAGTATATTGGGAACCCGGAAAGTAAAAATGACAAGTTATACCACTTTTCCAAGGTATTGGGGGGCAACAAGTCCATTTTTTAACTTATTTCCATATAGCACCATGGCAACCTTCTTAAATCCAAGATGGCTGCTCCCCAAATTTCACATGTAATGTTACACAACTTCATTCTTTTGGTTATATTAGAACAATATTACAATTTTTGGACTCGCAATTATTGGAATTAGCAATTGGAATACTTAAATTTCAATTTAGCTGGTTGCTAACAGTAAACAAATTATGCTCTCCCAAAAAAATGTCGTTAAAGTGGCAAATAGCATTATCTCCTTTAAAATGCCAAAGACGGCCATCTTGGATTTATGTGGGTTGCCAAGTTGATAGGTCGAATTAGGTATCATAAATGGACTTCATGCCCCCCAAAACCTTGGAAAAGTGGTATTTCTTGTCATTTTTACTTTCCGGGTTCCCAATAAACTCAATTTGGGGGAATATGCAAATTAGGTAAATAATAAAATTATACGAATTATATGCATTGCTAGAGGTTGCCAATGCGGCTACCAAGCTGAAGTATCTTTGATATACATTTAGAACATGATTAAAGAAAATATAAATATGCAAATTAGGAAGCAGCCATCTTGGACTTCAGGGTTTTGCCCATATGGCACTCGCAAAACGAGCACCGG
The DNA here is from genome assembly GCA_037951105.1 of Echinarachnius parma. NCBI lineage: Eukaryota > Metazoa > Echinodermata > Echinoidea > Clypeasteroida > Echinarachniidae > Echinarachnius > Echinarachnius parma. Next base: position 70,106 of record JBAMJV010008980.1, on the reverse strand, counting down.
AAATAGATTCCTTGCCCCAAAATACCTTACAATATTTATTTTAATTACTAGTGTACTTTTCCTAGATAGAAAATGACCCATGACCTTGTTTCACAATTATGCAAATTTGCTAATTATCTTTATAATGCCCTTTAAACCACTTTCCGCAACTTCGATTTCTTAGGACTTTTTTTGGGTTGTTAAGGAAGTTTCCTGAACAGAATTCCGAAAAAAATCCTGTGTTGCAATTTTGCCGAGGTTACCCCTTATACACCGTGTCCCAGAAAAAACGAAACCGGTTTCATGGCAGAAATTTTATGTTATAATGAATAATTTCCTTGATGATATATATATGTCTGAAAAGCTATGTGTCTCTTCTTTTATTTGATATACAACTTATGGCACATAATTCACGCATGACTGAATTAGAACGATATAAAGTGGTGTTACCAAAATTCAATTTGCGCGCAGAATTGCAAGTTTGGGTGAGGTTTTGGGGAGAGTTTTAAGAGTAGTAAACGTACTTATTTCGAAAAAGGACAGACACCGCATGAAAATCATAATTTTATCTTTTATATGACACCTCATGATTAAAAAATAAATTATATATGCCAGAGAACGAATACAATGAAAACATGCTTGATTCCAGCCCAAATGAGTAACTTTCCTGATATAGCCTGTTTCCCGATCCCCATGTTTGTGTAAATTCACTCATGCATCAAAGTCCATTGTCAGCTGCTAGTCAGGAAAGCTGAGCGACTTCTTACTCAACTTTGACTCATTCGGGCAGAAATCAGGCATGTTTTTATTGTACTCGTTCTCTGGCATAAATCATTATTTTTTTAGCATGAGGTGTCATGTAAAAGATAAAAATATGAACTTTTATGTGGTGTTTGTCCTTTTTAAAAATAAGTACGTTTACAACTCTTAAAACTCACCAAACTTCAAATTTATGCGTGCAAATTGAATATTGCTAACACCACTTTTCCATTGTTCTAATTCAGTCATGCTTGAAGTATGTGACATAAGTTGCACATCAAATGAAAGAAGAGACACAGAGCTTTCCAGGAATATATATATCATCAATTAAATTATTCATTATGACAGAAAATTTCTGCCATGAAACCCGGTTTCGTTTTTTCTGGGGACACGGTGTATATGCTAGATTGACTGGACTAAATAAATATATTGATAGGGCTACACAATTCGCGCAAAAAGCAAAATACATTTTCGAGTGGCAGTGAAATGATTTTCGTAAATCACGAGTACTCGTGACCGGCGGTGTTCTTGCCCCGCGCCGGCGGCGGCAATCATAGCGTCTAGCGCTATAATACGACAGTGAAAATGACAGTATTTATAATGTCAAAGAAAGTCAAAGAGGCCATGAAAGTGCTAGATTTGTCGATCTAAGTTCTAACCATGCCAAGTGCGAGTCAGGGGTAGCTAGCCGCGTAGGAGGCCAGCGCCAGAGTATGTGTACACTTGTAAACTAATGCCAAATATTTTGTTCAGTTCAAGAGTAAAATACAAGTTACAATAGTTTAATATGTTAATGATTAAAACTTTATTTTTAAATTTTTAAACATTTATTAATACTAAAAATAGAAACAGGACAACCTATTTTTCAATTTAACTACTAAATAAACATAATATTTTGTAACTGTACACTCACCATTAATGCACTCAATGATAATTTGCAAGAAAGCTAGGATTTCCCTCACTCCGGCTCAGCTGAGCTGTATTGGCATGCGCCATAACCACACATGAATTCAAGTATGTGGGACTGATCTGAAAAATTCCTCTGAATCTGAAGTTAAGTAAAGAGTCCTTTGAATTGTCGTCTTCTCTGGCTCCTTTTCGGTAGTTGGCTTTGCCTTTGGCTTTCAGAAATAGGGGTTCTGAATGCCCTATATAGTCTCTCTTTCTCTTCTTTCCTAAGTTGTAGTTAGTTTTACGGCCCATACCGATCCGGTAGAACAAATTTCATAGTCACTTCAAAAAATTCTAATTCCACATGTGACCTGAATAGATTACACCAACAGAGGGCGCAGCTCACTCTTTGTATATTTCTATATATTACATAAATGTGCTTTTTATCACAGAAATACAATATAGAAATACGGATCATGCAAGACAAAGCTTAGACATGCAAAAGAGGAACTGGTGGGGTGCACTCCCCTATTTATTAAACAATATGAATGGTGAAACAAAACTAATATGGAAAATTGATAATTGATAGGTTTTTCTGACACATTTCGGAAATGTTGCATTCAATTTCCTGTTTCAAGGTCATTATTAAACAATATTAAATCTAAACAAAATAATAATGATGTTGGTGTAGTTCCTTGAATTTCTACCAGCCTGCTGTAGAATAGGTTCACAAAACTATAAATGTGCACAAATCTTGATAAAAAATGATTGGACCGATAATCTGCGGTATAATACTGCAGTAGTACCGCAATATTACCATGAGTACTGCAAGTTCAAGGGATCACTGCGAGTACTGCAGAAGTACCGTGGTAATACTGCAGTAGAACCACAGTATTATCATAAGTACTGCGGGTACTGCAGTAGTACTGTAGTAGTACTGCAGTATTACTGCGGTATAACCACGAGTACCGCGGATTGTGTGTTAGTACTACGAGGACTGCAGAAGTACTGCAGTAGTACTGTAGTATTACTGCAGTATTACTGCGGTATTACCACGATTACCGCGGATTGTGTGTTAGTATTACGAGGACTGCAGAAGTACTGCAGTAGTACCGCGGTAGTACTGAAGTAATACCACGGTACTCACAAGTACTACGAGGACTGCGGTCGTACCACAGTACTACTGCGGTACTACTGCCGCATTACTTGCAGTACTTTTTTTTACAAAGGAATCCAGTAGAAAGAACAAGTAACATGCCTTATTTTGTTTCATCGCAGTACAACATTCAATTTACTTTTGTATAATGTGAAGGCACTTTTTTAAAAAGAAAATTAAATGATTATGCTGACAATATTGTTCGTCGCCTTCAAAATTCGTGTTCATTAACCAAAATATATCAGATGTTGTATGCATGATAATTTTCCTTTGCTGAAAAAACACAGATTCTAGTGTCCCACTAGAGATTCTAGCTCGAGGTCCACAAGCTCTTAGGGTGTACAAGGAAGCGATGCGAGAGGGTGCTAAGGCAAACTACGAGACCCGATTAATGATTGTTGGACAGGAAAGAGTCGGGAAGACGAGTCTAAAAAAAGTGCTGACAGGAGAGGTGTATGTAATATTCCGTTCTTACTTTTAATCCGCCTCCCGTTTTGTCTGCCACTCTGCCAGTGTTTATATGACATAACAGTTAAGCAGATAATAACTTGATAGTCATGAAATTAAGGACTCTGTAGATCTTTTTTTACGATAAAGCTTTTTAAGAACATGCAATATTTGCTCAACATTGTGTTTTGTTTTCTGTACGCTGCATGTAAGGAAAATTTGGAAGGATGATATTTTGGTAAAATATATCAGCTCCCCCCCCCCCCCCCCCTCCTCTTCCTAGACAGAAATGGGCCTGTATGCACGTGTAAATGTGACAACTTTTGAACAATATAATAATTAGACAGCTTGTACAGTTAATGCAAAGTATCACAAGCTTAAGTATAATATTCTAACAGAAGAATAACAACAAACATCTCAACATGTAGTACAATGTTACTCTTCGAGTAGAGGCAGATGTAATTCCTTACAACTAATACAGGTTTGATCCGGAAGAGCAGATAACCGATGGAGTTAATATTACTATGGAGACTGTGGAGGCAAGTGGGAACTCATGGACTCTGAAACCGGCTAGCGCTTTGCAGACTGATGAAGAAGGTATCATTTATATTTTTCTAGCAGAGTCATAATTTTCTCATACAGTTTTGGGAATATCTATCTTTTTTGAAGGGTATGTACCTAAACACTAAATAAACCCTGACGAAGCCCTATCGGCGAAGATTCTGAAACTATGTTTTCATACGGCGTGTGTTATTATTGTGTGCTCGACTATATACAAATACACTGTTATAGGTGTCGAATCAATGCAAGCCATGTTTGAAGAGTTTGAAAATTTGACGACTAACAGCAGAAATTAAAGTTGTCTTCTCATTCAACCGTAATTCCAGAATATTCATGTCCTATACAAAAACAAATTCTGAAACTATGTTTTCATACGGTGTGTGTTATTATGCTGTGCTTGACTATATACAAATACACTGTTATAGGTGTCAAATCAATGCAAGCCATGTTTAAAGAGTTTGAAAATTTGACGTCTAACAGCAGTAATTAAAGTTGTCTTCTCATTCAACCGTAAATCCAGAATATTCATGTACTACACAAAAACAAATTTAAAAAGATAAGCAGTGTGATATAGTATTTTATAATGTCTTTGACATTTGTTTCGTTTAGAATTCAAAGATGACGTGGCAAATGTCGTAGTGCAGAAGCTAAAGGAAATAGCGGTGAGTCATTATGTACACTGAAGATTCAGGAGAATAGTAAAAATGCCAAACTATACTCAAGATAATTTGTATAGTATTGATTACTCTCTACTTACATACAATAAACACAATTACACGAACACAAATATGTATCGGATGTCTTCTGGGTCACAGACAAGGTTAAAGTAAAGGAAAGAAACATCGTTAATCACGATATTGTTGTTGATGCTACACTAGCTCGTACATTGGTGTACTGTATCATGTTAATTATGAATACCACCTGGGGTGTATTCTGAAAATGAAGTAGAAATGTATTATACGTCATATCTACGTCACTTAAATATTTTAGCACATCGAATTAAGTACATTTTCAGAACACCGTTTGGCTAAAAAATATTTAGTTACGTAGATACAATACATCGTTTTCATAATACACCCCAGATTAATATGTACGTTTATCAATGTGTTTTTATTATATCTAAAGGATATTTATCATGTTCGTACTTTACCTCCCATGTCGTTCAGGAAAGTGCTGATTTCGCTAAAATAGTAACGCAGGGCCCCATCCCGACCCCTGTCGTTTCTCAATCCCAAGGGAAAGGTAATTGAAGCACAATATATAGTCTATTGGTTCATGTAAAATAACTAATTTTTCAACTAATATAACATTGGCAAAGATGTTTGATCTCATTTAGATACATCACTAATGAGAAAATGTGATGTTGCCATTTTTTTTATTTTTGCGTCACAATCATGATGGGGTAATTTTGATCAAGAATTCCTTTGTTATGGTGCTCAGTTGCATGTGCCGTATATGGTGGCAACATCCTGAAATTCAAGACAAATCCATTTATGATACCTATTTCGACGTTTCACCTCGAGAAAAAACCCACATAAATCCAAGATGGCCGCCTTTGGCATTTTAAAGAAGATACTGCTTTGTGCCACTATATCATCATTAATTTCATAAAACTATAATTTGTAGCCTCTCAATTATTGGAATTAGCAGCTAGAATATTTTAATCACAGTGTAGTTAGTTGCTTGCAGTGAAAATATTAATTTTTGGGGGCACAGAGCATTATCTCCTTTAAAATTTCGAAGGCGCCCATCCTTGATTTACGTGAGTTGCCGAGGTGATACGTCGAATTAAGTATCATAAATGGATTCGTTGCCCCCCCCCCCCCCCATCCCCCCCCCCCCCATCCCCCCCCCCCCCCCCAAAAAAAAAAAAACAACCAATATTCCTCGTCTTTTTTACTTTCTGGGTTCACATTACACACAATTTATACCCGATTTCTGGAAATCAAATTATGCTAATTATATGCATTGACAGAGGTTCCCACAGGGCAACCAAGCTGAAATACCTGTTATACACATAAAGAGCATGATGGCAGTTAAATAACCTGCAATTAATACTCACGAAAGGATGTAGCTACTGTAATTCAATAATAATCATAAATATGCAAATTAGGGGAAGCCATCTTGGATTTCAGGGTGTTGCCTATTGAAGTACACCACTAACATGGAATGGACGTCACGGTCGGCTCGTTGAAGCGAGCGCTCCGCTCTATAAATATCCGTCATTATGCACCCAAAAGCCGGTACGGTGTATGCATGGCGTATGCCCGAACAGTACACAAAAAATTCACTATTGCCTTATTCTTCTTTTCTCCTGCAATTTAGAACGGATTTGCAACTTACAGATCATGAAATATTATGTATCTTGAACTGGTAAAGACAATTTAACCAAAATAAGAACTTCGTATCGCGATGGGAGAGGGGTGAATCCCAGGAGAAATGTGTGGACACTTGTTTTTTACCCTCTCTATCTCTCTCATTTTCTCTCCTTGGAAGATTTTGTTTTAGGTATAGAGTAATTCTATTGAGTTAATAATAATAATAATAATTCACCTCATATTTGTTGCTTCTATTTCCAGCATTGCAGAAAGAGAGGAGAAGAAAAGCATTATTTGGAGGAATTAAAGAGCTACAAGGCCAACTTTCATATGCAGACAATTTCTGGATTATTTTTTTAAAACACTCAGTTTATTTCACAAACACCAACAAAACACAGGAGTCATACAAATTCGAAAACACATCATTAAAATCAAACAAATAGCATATAAATGCACATTAGTGTACACTCATCACTTAGTTGAATGGAACAGTTAAAAGAAGAAGAGAATAAACATTCTGATCCAGCACTGAAAGTTATAAATGGTAAAAAAGTGTGCTGCATCATGTTCTTAATTTTGCAAGCACTTGGCCTCAAGGAGTTGTAACAATGATTACTCAAAACAGATGCTCAAAACAATACAGTTCCCATTAATAAATGCCAATAGCAATATGTGTGACAAGTAATTTAGATAGGCCAACATCATCAAAAATAATTTGAACTCTAACCGGTCTTCCATTGCACCTTTTCCACTAGAAAGTTTGAATACATATTGGCGACATGTACGACAAGTCATATCACTAAATATTTTAAGAAATATAAATCCATGTATGTTGCAATATATCTGCCATCAAAAAGATGTAAATTATAAATGAAGCTACGGTGCTAATACATTGAGTCTATGTTAGAGCAATACCAAGACAAAATGTAATCCCAACACGGTTAAAATTGGATCTTGAGTACCAAACATATTGCAATATGTATGACAAGTAAGATAACCAAGTCGCGCGTCGATGCAATGGCTATTCAGCGTGCAATGTTCGACGCGTCCATTCCACGTAGTGTTATAGTTTAATGGTGTTGCCTCTGTTGCACTTGCAAAATGGATTCCTTGCCAAAAAATCGTAACATGTTTTTATTTTATTTTCACAACAATTTGGAGAAATAAAATGCATTTGCCAAGATTATATACAAACAGTTCTGAACATTTATTTTGTATACATTAGAGGATACACTAATAGTAATAATAACAGTAATTACTAACAGTAATAATACTGAAATTGTAATTTTGATTGGCATTGGTGGTGTTGCATAATAAAAGATAACGTTTATACATATATTGTATATATATGTTAACCGGTGATCAGATACACAATGCACACCGGAACACAAATCTTCAATCTGTGTGGTGTTGACTGTTGACCTAATTTTTCAGATAGATTAGTTAATTGCATACAATTGTAGTGTGATTAAAAAAAAAAAGCAAGGGGCTTTCAGGCTTACAGCATCACATATTTGAAAACGATGTATTAAATACATTTTGAGTTATAGAAAATGGCATGTAAAAACTTAGGATGCAGCATTTGAAACATCACCATAATCCGTCCCTATATAATGTAACTGTATTGATTATGATATCCTTTTAAACAATAGTGAAACACTTCTTATCATATCTGACAAATTTCAGGAAGTCTCGAGCGCATGAACATGATGAAGGGGAGTTTAGAGCAAAGTTTAGAAGGCACATCAGGTATGTCAATACAGTTGAATTATGTGCAATATACATGTACATATTTAATTTAAAAAAAACAATACTCATGTTCAATGCCCGATTAACAAAAAGTAATCGTTGGCGATATTGAGGTTTTGATAATATTTCATAAAGATTCAGCATGCGTTCTGGGAATTTGCTGGCACTGACGTATACACATCTTGGAAAGGAAATGTGCTACTGCCCACGTTTTGCACCACTTACTCTTAGGTTATGGAATGTGTAATATGTTAATCAAAATCCCATATGCAGGAAATATCGAACACATGGCCATGGTGGATGAGACTTCTGAGCAAACAGCACAACATGAATCGGGTAATGTACTATTTGATTGTAATAGATTCGTTATAAAATTCGCATTCAATCATGACGTGTTTGGTATGTAGATGGCGCGTTCATGGCGAAATCATGTTCAAGGGCCATTTCGCGAAAAGCGATCAGTTTGTCAAATAGTAGCCTACGTAAGCACGAGCGATAACGGATGATGGTTTTCATGAACATTTAGGGAAATGCTCATGATAAGTCATACAATTATTAGTATTGAAAATGAAATGAAACTAATAAATAATATATGCTTGTAGCAAACGTATGCGTTACACTCATCACGAACCCCAACCCTATGCATGATTCCTTTAGAAGGCGTTTTATTTGGTAATAGATTTGATAATAGGCTTTTACTTAGTCAATAGTAATTTGTTATTCCTTTTGAGCATGGTGGAGTTATAACTATCAGTTTGTAATGGAATGGTGTATGTTTTGGTTACTAAAATTCAGTTTGACCAAAATTGTAATCTCTTTACCAGAACTCAACTATCCCTTTGAGCTGGTTCCGGTATCAATTTTGGTTTTCTTTTTACTGGAGTCCAACATTTTAATAACAGGTTCTCTTAACAAAATACATTTCAAATAGTATTTGGGTACGTACGCACCCCCCCCCCCCCCCCCCCCACACCCCCAATTCAGAAAGGTCAACTTTTTGCCGGTCTCAGGTCCAATTGAAAAATCCTGGCTACGGGCCTGTGCACAATATTGTAGTTAAAATGGAGGGCGCCCTTTTGAATTTTAACGGCTCTGTTTAAAAGATAGCAGGCTTTTTTACTTAGTCATTTGTAATTTTTCATTCCTTTTGAGCACGGCGGAGTTATAAGTATTTTGTTTGTAATGTATTTGTGCAGGTTTTGGTTACTAAAATTAAGTTTGACCAAAACCCTTCTCTCTTTAGCAGAACTCAACTTTCCAACGTAGAATCACTACTTTAGAATCACTACGTAGAATCACTTTCCAACGTAGCCAATCGCAGACCTTCAAAAGTTTTCCTTTCCAGACCGGATTATAATAATATGCTTAAAGCGATCATTTAACTTTGCCAAAATTCGAACAATTCGATTGAGGTTTCACACTTTTCTTGTACTTTCTTTTTTGGCGTATTTTGTAACAGAAGAGCGTAATGGGTTCTGCTTTTCATTTAAGAAGAGAGCGCCCTTCAGACACTTCAGGTTTTAACCATATTTTTCAAAATATGTGAATGTGATATCAGTTAACAAAATTAATCAATAGAGAGATCATCAATCAAACAAAAGTACAAACCATTTGTGTATTTTCAAAAATGTGTATGATTTATAAATATGATTTGTGACAATGTCCGTATTTGCAATGTGGATATTAGTTGCATATATTCGATTTCCTCACTTAAATTAATCTAAATTAAATAACACGGTATTTTTTGTATGCTCCTTATTTATACTTGGATTAAATGAATTAATTACCCAAACAAAACACACTGAATGTCTGGATAATCTCTTTGCAAACGTTTACATACATCTAGCATTAATCAGTTTACCATGTACGTTTATGTTCATTGAAGATTCTACTCGACAAGAAAAGAATCGAGAACAAGAAGGTAATGATAATAATAATCCAAATTGCTATAGCACGTTTACAATAGTTACTTGATCGATGTGTTATACTTATATATCCTTTCCAATTGATAGCATAAAGTAAATTCAATTTATTGGAAATATCTTAATCTGGTGAAGTTATCAACATATTTTACTTCCTTTGTGTAAATTAATATACCTTACGTAGGCTTCTTGGTGTCTGTTTAAATGTTGTTTAAGAAAGTGGATTGTTAGAGGCCCAATAATTATTACATCAATTATCGGCATTATACACTGGGCCAAAAAAAATAATTATAATTTTTCACGTGGTCATATCTTGAAAATCTGTCCATCAAAATTCACCAAAATTACACACATGATTACTTAAATACCCTACTCCAATGACATGTCAATATCCAAACGGTTACCTTACCTGCAGAACTGAAAAATACACTGGCATGGAACCGTTAGCTGTATCACATGTCACAGCCTGGACATTTCGGCAACAAAGTTTAAGGCAGGTGAGGAAGTCAACAAGAATTGAAATAAAGGTATTGTCAGTTACCCAAACACAGACATCAATAGTGGGTGTGTCTACCATGTGCTTGGAATCATTCAGGGCATCTGCTATGCATGCTGTCCACCAGATGCTGTCCACCAGGTTGCTGATACAGGCTTGGGGGAAGTTGTTCCTCTCTTCCTGTAGAGCTGCTCTGAGTGTACAGATTATCCCTTATACTGTGACATGTGGTCTCGGAAGTTGTTCCATGTCAGTGCTTCTTGTGGTTGTGTCAGTCTGGCAACTGCTTGGTTACGGACATGTGTTTATAGTAGAGTATTTAAGTAATCCGGTGTGTCATTTTGGTTAATTTTCATCGCCAGGATTTTAGGATATGGTCATGTGAAAAATTATAAGTTTCTCTTTGGGCCCAGTGTAGATTGCCTAGAATACACTCTGCATAAAACATGTACTGTGTAGATAAATGTATTATTATACAGATATTGACTGTCAAGAGGGGCAATATAACATTTGAGATCCTCGAGGGAAGTTATATTTTTGTCGAGGGACATTATATTTTTCCGAAGCGCGTAGCGCTGAGGAAGAATAAAGTATTCCGAGAAAAAAATATAACTCCCCAAGGGAAATGAAATGTTATATGGTTCCCGAAGGAAAAAGTCAATATCTGTTATATTATGATGACCTATATAGATACAAATCAAGATAAATAGAAATTTGGTGTTGAAATAAAAATTATAGAATTATAGAACAGACGTGTTGTTATCGAAATGCTGCGCAAAATGCTCCTTTATTCAAACTTCCTTTCAAATTTACTTTCGGATCGCGCAATCTCCGTAGAAAGCTTGACAACGCTGCGCGTGCCAGGATGCTAATACGCGCAAAATTGGTCATTGTCATACCTATTGTTACGTCATACCTCTGGATATAACGACGTTATATTCAGAGGTATGACGTAATTTACGTCATGAATCAAACTATAACGCTTCTCATCCTTGTAGCGATGGTCACGTGACAGCATTTTGACCAATCGCACATCAGTATCTATATTATAGGTCATATAATATTACCATTTTATTTAACGTACGCTTTTACTCACTTAAAGAACAATGCAACCCGGCAATCAAAATGTTGTATCCATAATATGAGATTCTTAGAGATAAGAAGGAATAATCGCTGAAGGTTAAATCATTATCGGGCAAGAAACAAGAAATCTATGCCTCTTTGAAGATGCCTATTTATCTATATGGGGGAATTAAATTTGAAACGCACTCTGATATGTTTGCGGACTGCTCTTCACATAGATTATAATATGTTCCATTTTGTTCATACTTCCTTTTGTCTATTCCCCAAACTTTTGATATGCTGTGTATTAATATATGTTACAAAGTGTTAAACTGAAACGAAGTGAAAACATTTCTTTTGTTAGAAAAAGGACAGAATTTGAAATTTGGTGTACAAAGCATACATGAAATTGTACACAACTATGCCATAGTGTGTTGCCAATTTGAAACACTCGTTGAAATAACAGCTGTTTCCAAATAGTTGTTGTACCTTTTGATCGACCGTGCTCAAACTTTCAGACTATTCATTAACGTTAGTATCCTATAATGCAAACAATGAATCGTACGTGTTTCATTAACAGTGTCAAATTCAATCAAGACCGTTCGAATCTACTAATTTACCTTGTTTCTTCTTGTATGTTAACAAACAAATGAAAATGGGTTAGGGTGTTTGCAATATGATATTTTACTAAACATGGCAGTTTTTAAGATTGAATTAAAACAATTTCCGGAACGAGATTATAATGTAGTCAAATCAACGGGTAAAATAGAGGTGATATAATACAGGGTGATACAGTAAAAATCCGATCTGGGTAATAGCCATTTTCAAGAAACGAAAAGACTACCTTCACTGGATAGACAATTTTTATAAAGGAAATTTGATACCAACTAGAGTGATTTAGATCGAATAGTCTTTGTTTTAGACGGTCTTTCATGACGCCTTTAATGTCAAGTTCAAATTTGTGTCAAGTTCTACGAATTCGGTGCCAGAAACAAAATCTCATTTGGATAAAAACACCTTATGAACTACTAGTACATAGATCACTTTAAGTGTAACTGATATTTCAATCGCCCATCTCCCAGGACAAAGTCTAGAAGAGGATACTGAGCCAAAGAAGAAATCTCGAAAATCTAAAAAGCATGACGAAGACATCCTTAGACTCGTTCGAGATAAGGCAACTACAGCTTCTGTTGAAACAGAGGATAACAAACTCACTTTCACTATTTGGGATTTTGCTGGATATGAAACATATTACACAACACATCAGGTATGTATCTAGAATTATTACTGAGATTTATGTTGTATTATTTCGACCATATCAAAATATTATTAAACATTTCAGTTTATATCCTACATGAATGAAATCCTGTTCAGTGATTGGTCTACATAGCGTCATGTGACCAAACATAGTAATGCCCATGGAGAAAAATGTGCTATGCGTGACGTCATTCATGGAATAGTAAATGCTATTCCATGAATGACGTCATAGACGCCGGGTGATCATATTGAGCCCATAGAGATGCGTGTTATAAAACTTCCCTGCGAGAAGAGATCTTGTTTTAGCTTGCGAAAGATGCTCGACGAGATTTCTCAAAGAGTTATTTAAAAAGAAATACAGCATATTTTCACCCGTGAATATCAATAAGTTCCAAAGAATATTCTAGAGATGCATTTCATGTATAACGTAGCGGTATTCGAATTTAAAAATTACGACAATGGTGCACATTGTGCATCGTTGTCCTTCTGTGGTCGTGACATAATTCGTCATTTAACAATCGGCCGCGGTGTGCAATGCACTAGCTGTATGTGTAATGTATGAATAACTATTTTCTCCATACAATTACACGTGCGTACTGTAAAGCAGGTTAATTATTCACTTTGATGCGCGCGTTTTGCATTTGGGTGCGCATTAATTGTTAAGGCGCGTAACCATGAATGGAAATATAGCGCAATACGCGCTCTGCGCTAGGACTAATTGCGCAAAGGGGGTCAGTGTCACAAACAGAACATAGTCAGTGCAGTGATGGTTCCATGATCAATGTTTTGTTTTTCTTTATATTTTTCTTTAATTTAATTTAAATAATTAATTTTTGCGATGATTATGATTATGCGAAGGATATCAAACAAATATATCATGCACTATTTCGAGCCACTAGTGAATTTATGGATTCCTCGGTGACAGAAAAAGCACTATGTTCTTCGGGTCTACGACCCTCAGAACATAGTGCTTTTCCTGTCACCTCGGAATCCATAATTTCAACTAGAGGCTCTCAGTGCATGGTATATTTGTTTAATATAAGAAGCTCGAAACACTTGACGCATCCAATTACATGTACTTTGTCAAAATCGCCAAAATTCAACTTTTTTGTACGTTGTTGTTGGGCTTCTGGTAAAAAGATATTGAATCGGGTTTGTATGTTTCAACTCAACAAACAAACCGTGAAAATAGTAACAAAGTTGTTATTTTTCTCCACATTTATTATTTAACACGAAGATATCATAGTGTGTTATTCGGTGAATGTGAAATCATGTCACTTGTGTCACTCGCATGATTATTATCTGTATTACAATAATTCTTACAACATTTCACGGGTGTGGTGCAAGGAAGTTTGACGGCCTGTTATATATCGGTAGATGCTGCATGATTAGCATAGACTTTATGTAGTTGTCTTAGACCAGGCGTTACGGCGCAGGTGCTTAGTGTTGACTAGTCTAGGTTCTATACTCTGTATACACCTTTCCCCCATATACGCCAGGCCTGATATACGCGTAACCCGGTGCATCTGTACGACTGGTGAACCTGTACGGAAACAGAGTATAGGAAAAGTTGGCAATAGCTCCGCCCATCGCGGGTGATAGACAGCGCACCGACTGTGTTGAACATATCTCGTAGGTTCAGATCGTCGTCGTGTATTGCATACCAAATTACAAATGTCAGCCGAAGATCTTCACTTCAAACTTAGTAGTTTATTGTACAACACTTGTAATCAATGTTGTTTTTTCTTTGTATACACCCACTAATGAAACACATTATCATTTTACTATGGGATTCTCACTGTGTTCATTATGTTGTTATTCACAGAGTACAATGTCCATAATTCGACTCATATTGAAGACTAATGCCCGCCGTGAAAATCCACTCGAATTCCCTCGCCTTGCCAACTTTTCCTATACTCTGTTTCCGTAGATCCACCGGGCGTACAGATGCACCAGGTTACGCGTTTATGGGGGAAAGGTGTATAAAACAGAGTATAGAACTAAGTGTTGACACGGACTGGCTGTTCGTAACTACTTATTTGATATTTCTACTCTTTCTAAACCGATTTTAATGAAGAGAAGTTTGTTTTTATATTCAAAATCAAGTGCGCTTCCATTCATAACACTATGTTGTGCATTACCTCACAACAAATTATTTCTTGGAGCGCCCTCTATATATACCCAAACTAAACTTTCTCTTCAAACTTTGATCACTGGTTGCGTAACATGTATTATGTACAGTATAATATTAGATTTATATAGCGCCTTCTATGATTGATAATCATCGGTAAGGCCCCTAAGCGCTTTACAATTATATTATTACCCCATTCATTGCATACAATGCAAACCAACATACGTTGTGTGCACCACTCCTTGGGAAGCATTCCTTTCAAGCGGCTCATGAGCATTGATAATTAAGTTTGTATATAGGCATTAATTTCATACCGGGTCCCCGTTGGCCCGTTTATATACCTGGGTAGACAGGTAGAGCGCAGCAATATGGTCTTGCTGAAGGACAAACGCGATGGTCATACTCCGGGTTCAAACTCGAGATCTCCCGTTTTTCAAACTCGAGATCTCCCGTTTGGGAGGCGCGCTATACCAATCTTGCCACACTACATCCACGATGGATTATCAATGGCATATTCACGGTTGTTGTGAATAATCTATGACTGCAAGTCCAATTGCGGCTTTTTAGATTTTAATTTGCATCGAATTCTTCCGTAAGTTTTATTTATGTTTGTTTATATATATATTTTTTTTAATTTAGGTATTTCTGACTTGGAGAGCTGTGTACATCCTAGCATTTGATCTAAGCAAAGACCTTCATGAAAAAGCTGTTCAGGACGTTAATCCTAAGATCACGACTATTGGCAAGGTAACACAATGGTTATAACATTTTATCAGAATCCAAACCTTGTGGCCAAAATAAATAATCGTAGTATGTGGTTGTCATCAAATAATGTTTGAAAACTCACCCGACAAAACAATGCTTAATCTAGTAGAAAATTGGATACCGTGGAGTTATTTTTTACCACGGCAACTGCTATAGAATTCAGATGATGTCACGTTAGTAGCATACATGATGTGAATTATACGTGAAAAGTATATGGATGGATGAAAGTTGGCCGGACGGACATTAATATTTTCAGAACCAATATCATTCTAGCAATATAAATACATTTATATTGACCAGAGAACGCTTTGTATGATAGACATTCATCAAACCAAGGACCGGCACGTCAATGTTAATATTTCTGCTTGTCGGTGTTTTCTATTCATGTAACTTTACTTTTTGATATCACGAATCATTACTGAAAAAACGCATCAGTTGTTCTACATTAATATATGTTACAGTTAATTTGTGTGTGAAGTGAACGTACATTACTTACGTATTCATATATATATATATATATATACAGTGCCATACTTTATTTATTCTCTCCTTTAAACTATCCTTTTCTTTCAATATCAGACGAGAGGCGGATCTACGAGCGTTGTCACTAACCTTGACTTCATACATGAATGGATCTCTCTAATCGTTGCGTATGCAAGGCCGCCTACAGATGTCAAAGACATATCATCAAATCTTTCTTCCCCGCCGATTATAATCGTTGGTACTCACAAGAAAAGTATCCATGGAAAAGGAAAGAAGCAACGTGAAAAGGTGATACGTGTAGGCTACCCTATCATAACTTCCTACACTGGTAACAGATATGTTGACATTATAAACGGCGTAAATGGAGGTTTATCTTACATAGTTATATGCAAATGACATTAGCATACCGCTCAGTCTATGTGGCACGGCGTGGTCCAACCGTCCGATTGGGAGGGTATGTGAGTTATTATGGAAGGACACTTATGTAATCCTTGTTGTAGGCCTATAATGTTATGTATTGTTGAGGGGATTGTGGAGTTTTGATAAGGCTGAGCTTTAGTTACCAAAACCTGCACAATAGAATTACAAACTTATAGTTATAACCCTACCATGCTCGAAAGTTTTAGATAATTCATGGAGAATTCGATGATATTTTCTGGCAGTTTCGCAAGACTGTTATGAGGGTTTAAAAGGGACCGCCAGGCAACGAACAACACAATCATTTGTTTGGGTACCGCTGTGTAATATGACATCAAATAGACACACATTTTGTAAAGGGTTGTGTAATTCATAGACATAGATCACTGAACACATGTTGTAGTATGGTAATGTTTTTTCCCCAATTTCATTTTCTTATCTGTAAACCTTTTTTGTTTTGATGACTGCTCAAAATATTAACTTTCTTTTATGAAAATAGTATTACATTTGGAATTAAATATTAAATGGTGGTACCCTTATAGATAATACAACACAAGTACAGTGGTCGTCATACATATACAGTATGTTATTATACAACACATTTTACATTAAGAACTTCCAACATAATAATGGGATTTTACTACTCTTACTTGCGTTACATTGAAGGGTATGCTGACTACTTCATGGTACATTAATGATTATAGAATGGGTTGATAAATCCCTGCAATCTGATTGGTTGAGAGCAAAATGTGTGCAGACAATTAATTGTACTGGATGCATGAAAAGTCATGCGTCCGGTAAAAAAATTCATGCGTCCGGTAAAAAAATCGTGCGTCCGGTAAAACATTTCATGCGTCCGGTAAAATTATTTCATGCATCCGGTAATTTTTCAAATTTTAAATTTTTTGACTTTTTGAGGGGCGTAACAATGCCCATTCTATAAAACAGATGATGCGCAAGTTTATTTCGTGGGTCGGTGGAATTGTTTGCACGCGGTAACTATGGAAACTAGTCTAAACCCACTCGGCTTCGTCTCGTGGGTTTAACAGTTCCATAGTTACCTTGTGCAAACAATTCCTACCGACCCACTCATACCTGCGCATCATTTGTATACTGTATAGTAGGCTGATTGTATATCCAAACATTAAGGAGACATGCATTTACTATAGACTACACACAAAACAAAAACTGAGCTCTCTTTAGGTACCTTTCGGGAAATCAAAAGTTTGGTAACTCGCGTTACGAAATATGGACATGTCAAATATTGAGTACATCTAGATACTGGAAATCGCTATCTGAAAGGTAATCGTGGTCAAATATGTAAAATGCTAATTTGACATTTTATATGTCTAACGAAATATTCGAAATCATTTGGACATAAATCGCAGGATACATACAAATTAGTAACTCGGGTAACGATAACTCGCGATAGGGTTATTCGAGAAACCTTTTTGTCTGTATATTTTGTTTCATTAAACAAAATATATTTAAGGCACTCACAGAGTAAACAATTGTAATCTGAAAAGATTTATTGTTATTCAATCATTCAATTTGGTATCTTAAATAAGGAAAAACGAAGCATAGCAAGGGGACACCAGGGAATTAAAAACATGAAAACAATGTTATTATAGGATCATGATTTATGGAAAAAATTACCAAACAAATATTGATATGATTTCAAATAGGGCAATTCACTTTTGTTCGGTTCATGTCCACTTTATCGTGGATATGTCGAAAAGCATAGATTTTCGAAGAACATATGTATAGTAAATAAATTAATACTTAGATAAAAGTGATAGATACATAGATAAATAGATAGATAGATAGACAGTTACTATATTGATGTATTATCAAAATCCTCAAAATCCAATTGGAATTTTATTCGTATTAACAATAAAAGCATGTGACAGGTTTTGGTTTTGCAATTTTCCATTTCGTTCAAAACGTATTACGATTGAATTATTTGGATATGGAATTATCTACGGGACCTTTTCAGCCGTGTAATTACAATAATAAATTAATTTGTTATAGCGCATTATAATGCAAAAAACATCCCTTTTGCGTTTTACATAGTAACACATTTACACAATACAAACTTAAAATTAAATCAATATAAAGACAAACATTTATGCATAGATGTTTTGTCTTCAGAGCTTGCTTAAATGTACATTTTCGCTCAGTTGACTTAAAATGTTCACACATTACTTTCCGGACATGTATATATATATAAATATATCAATCAATCAATATTTATTCATTAACACAAACAAGTAATGACTTGATCATTCTATGATACCACTATGTTGCTAAGACGATACACATCCTTTCACATCCAGATTGCATCTGCCTTTGCAACGATCCGAGACAGTCTGAAGGGTAAGCCTTACTGTGGTCATGTCATACCAGAGTACATCGCTGTGGAAAACTCACTAGGAGACAAAGACCCAGAGGTGAGAATACAAGGATGAAGAACAAACATTCGTAGATCAAATTTTTTTCTTGAATTTAAATTTGAATAATTGTACAAATAATATTAATGATATATACATGTATATAGCGCAGCTACTGCTAATATATACTCTACTGCGCTTTAATACTAATTCAATAATTATTACACGTGCTCCTCAGGTACATTTCAAACCCACACAATGATATTGTGTACTTTCTCAACTCCCCGGGGACCATACACTTATCGTTACTTAAAGGGAGCGTTGAGTATTGGTATTCCCCCCCCCCCCCCGCCCCCCAAAAATAATTATTCCCATTAAAATGCTCTCATTGTTGTAAATTTGCTTTCAAAATATTATATAAAAGTGATTGTCACAGGCAATCAGATTTAGAGAACGCTATCGGGTGGATTAAAATTATGATTTTCTCCTCCATTCCGCTAAAAATCAGTGATTTATATGCGCCTCCTCGACTTCTCTTCGCGTGTGAATATGAATGTGCGCAGTAACTATTACCGCGCATACATATACAATGTGTTTCGCAAGCGCCGTTATGCCGTTCGCATCGGCGACCATCGCGATCATCTTTTGTTTAAAATCTGTTCGGAGTCGCACTAACACACGGAGAGAAGTCGAGGAGGCGCATAAATCAATGACTTTTAGCGGAATGGAGGTAAAAATCATAATTTTAATCCACCCGATAGTTGAATCACATATTGGAGAATGGCTCGGTGGTAAGTACCGTATCCTATGTATAATTTTAAGCACATTTAGCGTGCACAAACAATATTCATTCTTAGTCCCGTATTAGGACTTTACTTTTCGAGCATGGTGGAGTTATTACTATTAGTTTGTACCGTAATGGTGCAGGTTTTGAATACTAAAGTTAAGTTTGAGCAATACTCAACTATCCCTTTAATAACAGCATGCTATATATTATATTTCTTATATAAAATGTGTTTGCATTATTTTCTTATTTCATCCCCATTAGATACAAACTCTAAAGGACAAAATCGTCGAAGTTGCCCTTGACGCGGCTTACATGGGAGAAGACATCCCCCTGCGCTGGATGAAATTTGAACAGGAGCAAATCAAACCGAGAACCAAAAATCCAATGAAGGATTTACAAGAGGTATTGTATAAATGTATGTGTAACGTATTACTTGTCGTTTTTTAGCAAAACATGTCCGTTCCAATTACTAACCAGTTCTCGTTTCTTCTAATTATGATTGAATATAATGTACATTAAAATAAAGATTAATGCAAACATTTCTGAGCGAGTTGAGTACAGCCTTATTTTTGCTGCTATCAATCTGTCCTGACAGATCAAGACCACTGCTACTGAGCTCGGCATTGTAAGTGATCTGATGACAATGCTGGCGTTCTACCATGACCTCGGGCGGATTATCTACTTTGCCGACATCAGCAATGCTCTCAATGACCTGGTCATCTTAGATCCTCGGTGGCTTGTCGACGTGTTCAAAGAAGTCATCACCATATTTGAACCAGATGACACGGTGAGTCACGGTAGTCATGATTGAATACGGACATATACTATCTTCTTCACTCCTGACAACGGATAGTCAACCTATTCGAAACGTCGAGAACCCCTCCTACCATCCACCCTCTCCTCGCAATACCAGCAGTCCTTTCCAGGACTATCTCAACAGTCCTTTCTAGGACTACCAACAGTCCTTTCTAGGACTAACAACAGTTCTTTTTAGGACTCTCCTAGAAAGAAAACCAACAGTCCTTTTCAGGACTACACCAAACAGTACTTTACATGACTACATCAACAGTCCTTTTAAGGACTACCAACAATCCTTTCTAGGACTACCATAGTCCTTTTCAGGACTCACCAATCCACCCCCTCTCACATGGTGCAACCGCAAACCACACGTATCATACAGTATACTATCTTGCTATCCTCTTTCGACCAAATATACCCGGATCTTCCGCATTAAGGCATGAATCTTTGGTGTGCCAAATTCGGCGCAAATTCAATACAGGGTGGCCCAAAAAAAACGGAACGGGGCACTTCCCAAAATATAGTAACAAATGTATTATGTCCATCGGATAGAGTGTCTTTTCAAATGAACAACGATACCAAGAACAGTCAATTTGGTCGTGTAGTTTTTGTTTTAGGGCGCTGTGAGTGACACCGTGTCAGGAGCTCTTTTTTGTCAATTTGTATTGAGCCAGCGCATGATGAATCACACGAACCGCCGTTCATATCGTTGAGCATCGCGCACTATTGTTAGTGTGCACTCAGCCGTGTGCCGAGAGAATGGGCATGGTATTACGGGCAAGGAGTGCGGTTAAACTGGCATTGACTAGGTCGAAATCGACATAAATCGGCACCTGACATGGTCTCACTCACAGCGTCCTTAAACAAAAACGACCTGACCAAAATTACTGTTCTTGGTATCGTTTTTCATTGGAAAAGACACCCTATCCGATGAACATAAACATTGTGGTATTATATTTTGGGAAGTGCCCCGTTCCGTTTTTTTTGGGCCACCCTGTATAGCGTTGATTAGACTGCATATCTTTTTTGATATTTTAGCGAACTAATGCAGACTCAATCGCGACTTCTTACAATTACAGATATGATAAACATTGTGCAATTCCGCAATTTTGTATAGAATTGTGATGTCTGTTAACTACGCATTAGAAAATCCATACGTAGTCATAACCGGATAAAGTAATTAAACTATATATTGAATGTTGTTATTTGCTTTGTGTATTGCAATTAGTACAAGCAATGTTCATAAAGCAACATTTGCGATTTATTCCCAAATTTGCTAAATGTGGTCATGCAACGTACAATTCATGCCACGTCATAGCAGACATCTTTAAAACATGAAACGTAATCTTAATCACTACTTGATTGTCTATATTAATATAACTATCACCATATGATCTTCATATGTTATGCTATTTGTGCATGTTATGCCTCTAATTTCCCCCACTCTGTTTACAGGATTACATGGTTGGCATCGCTTGGAACAATATACAGGAAAATGGTATATTGGAAGAAAGCTTCATCAAGCATGTCTGGAGAAGATTTCCGGCAGCAGTTCAGAAGCAGCTCATTCAGCTCATGACTGAGCTAGATTTGATTTGCCCTGTCTCCGACGTCCGGCTGCATTGGGCGGGACATGATTGCAAGCGTTTCTTGGTTCCTTCTCTGTTGAACCCGATGGAAACTGCACAAAATCCGAGGATTCCCGGCATGACAGATTCCTTCACACTATATCTAGTCCTGGAAAAGGTGTTTCCGGGTAAAAACATACCTGTCAATTATGTATTCCTGAAAGGTTAAAGCATATAATAGTCTTGAATTAAAATGTTACAGTTTAATAACTAAATGTTTTGTGTAATGATCGGATAGACGTTTGACTTCCAATCATGGCTTACTGATTTCGAACTTTCAATGTGTACTGATTATGTAATTGATCTCCGGGGAGGTTGGTGCGTGGTTTCGAATTAAGACAAATATTACTTAATTAGTGGATTAGACGGATTAGACTTGGTGTAGATGAATGAGTTTAAGTGTGTATCCGTTGACTGGGTTGATTGTAATGATGCAATGCTATGTGAATTCACAGGATTGTTTCACAGGACATGTATTTGTTAAGTATAATAATTAAGAATTACTATTATTACCATAATTAAAAAAATGATTATTACGATTATGATTACAGAGGCGTTTTATTTAAGATATAATTGATTACATTTTAAAACACTTATTTGTATATGGAACTAATGGCTTTCACGCAAACATGGCAAAGCTGATATTAATGTATGAAATATGATATAACTAAATCAAATGTCAAAATCAAAATTAATGTGATGCAAATTGATGTGTTTATATTTCCTATCAATGTGTCATTGTCTGCAGACGGCCTGTTCCATCGTCTCATGTGTCGCATGGCTCGTAGGTATGGTCCCAAAGTAAGGCTCTGCCAACACGAAATCATCCTGCAAGAAAAGCAAAGCGACGTTCTCATCAAGATGATGCATTTCCCGGAGACATTTGTTAAGGTAGTCCCAAATCAACTTTCATTATTAAAATCTTATATTTTCTAAAAACCAATACACATTCATTGAGTATGTTGGGTAAAAGTAAATCTTATATAGGAAAGTGTTCCAATTTGTAATAATTAATACAATTTAATATACTTTTGAATTGATATATGGATTTCTAAATGGTATTTTTTAGTGCGGAGCGTAGGGCGTGATCATTACGTTTTTGATGACTTTTTAATGTTTTATTTAATTTGACAGGTGATATTTCTGGACAAATCATCGGCTGCTGAAGGTGGAGACCATGAGGCCTGTAAAGAGAAGCGTCCAGATCACTCGACAGTAAAGAGGGTAGGCCTTGTGATATTTCAAAATACTTCACTCAATTAATATATCCTGCTGAACCAAATATCAATACTAGCAAATTTAGCTTTAATCAGTTTCAACAATAAGTTGCATGAAAATGAACTATTGGTAAAGCGATCTTCCTCTACAATATGAATGATACAAATATGGTATAATAATTGAGTTTTTGAAGTTCATAATAAATAACATTTATTTTATCATCCTTAAAAAAGTCCAATCAGCGTCTGATAAATTTGTTTAGAAAATAACATAAAACAAAAACTTTTCATATCGAATGTAATGATATTGTTTATGTCTCACCCATGTCATTTCCAAGGCAATCCAACAAGCCTGCACCGAGCTGAACGATCTTTGCAGTGCCTGGATGGGGGACAAGTACCAAGGAAAAGTCATCTTTGACTGTCCTCGTCCAGACTGCGAGTCGAGGTCTACCAGACCATGCACCGAGCATGGAAGCACTACAAAGGACCTGAGAAGTCTCTATGGTAAAATATTATACAAGATTAAAGAGATAGTTAAGTTTGGGTATAGAGGGCGCTTCAATGAATAGTTTTGGTATAGGTTGATGAAAAAAATGAGTGTCTAATTAGAAAGAGCATGCAATTTTAGTGACAGAATAATCTTTATTTTATCAAAATAAGATATCAATAAATGTATTCGATCGGATATAACATGTGGGATGCCACATTTAATAGATGATTTACGAAAATAATACTATTTAGACAATTTACAAAAAGAGGTTTTTAAATATCTTTTGATAATCTCACTGCCTAATCGTAAAAAGAAAATGGGACGGACGGTCGGACGGACGGACAACCCGAAAACATAATGCCTCCGGCTACTCCGATGCTTGGCGAGGATTTTTAAGGGATTGTTGACATGTTGACATGTGCAAAAAGTGATGAGTGGTTGATACAATGTATACTATTGTTATCTGATATGTCCAATAGGTGTTGTGTGAACATTTAAAGTTAAATGAACTTTATATGGCTAGTAATGGCTAGTAATGGCTAGTAATGAGCAAACATGCAAAGTGATATTCACCAACTCATTGCACTCACTTTGTGCACGGTTCCGACGATCTGTTGGATAATTTGACATCTGAAAACTTCAATCGTAAATATCTTTTTAACGAAAGGGAAATTTGAAAAACCGAGATCTGTCCAATGATTTTATTGTTGATAAGATACAACAAGGTATGAGGGGATTTGGACAATGTTACTAAGTCCCTTTAACAACTGACTAGCGCTAACAATCCGGCCGTTTTATAGAACGTCGCTAGTATAGTAATAACATAATCACCATTACATATATGACGCAAACGTACTACTGATAACTGATACTATACAATGCCTGTGTAATAAAACGAGAGTAAATATAGGGCCTAAATTTTCGATCCTAGCAGAATCTACTTCAGGGGCTGAGTCTTTACATATATTATGATTTGTATATGTTCAGTATTATTCAAATATTGTATGACTTTTATATGACGCTCTAATTTGTCATTACGTAACTTTATATAGACGCAATATTAACGCTATTTTAAACTCATTACACTTATATCATTACTCAACTTGCGCAGACTACGAATATGAAAGCAAAGTTATTGATGACTCGGTGGTGAACTTCACGTGGATACGTTTGGTTTCAAGTTAACGATACCCCCCTGGTGCCATGCCTGCAGGAGAGAGACAAAAGGTTTGCCTCAGGGTACTCACTGATATTCCGGAAGATATGAACTTGGATGAGGGCGAGATAGTTGCAAGCTTTGGTTCCAAGTCACCAATGGTGGAAAACAGTTCAAGCAGCCAGTTAAACTGACGGTGCCCCACTGTGCAATTATCCCCGATCTTTCTGAAGTGAATGTGGTGCTTTACAGAGGCCGTGATGATGGCGATGGTAGGTTACTTAATTGCATTTTCGAGCGTATTATTTCATATTAATGTAGGGTCAAATGTGTCTGATTTGAATATTTTCCAAGCATTGTCATCACTGACACACAAGTCTGCATGGTGGTTAATAAATTATGTGATACTCACATTTTGTGGATAACAAATGGTCGACATACAATAAAATGGAAATAACTTATAAATGCAACCAATGCAACATGCTATTTAAAACATAATTATTCTTCCCCAGAAAATGCTCATTTTTTTACTCAGTGTTATAAAAAAAAAAGCCATATCTTTATTCATACTTCTTTGTGTTATTGTATCCTATGTTGAAAGTAGGAGCAACCTGTGAGCGAATCGAACTACAGAACGAACAATTCCGTGTTTCTAAGGACAGTGTGGAGCTGTTTCTTACACACTTTTCCCCAAATCAAATCACACTCGAAGGAAGTCTTCTGAGTAAGCGTCCATTTGGTTGCACACCATTTCTTCCTGCGTATATGCCAGGTGACCAACAACCCGTCCTTCACGTGTGGTTATACAGCAATGATATTACGAAGAAAGGAACATGGAAGGTGAGCATAATGTTCAATTAATTAATTATATATATAAGGTAATTCTTTCAGACGAAACCATTAAAAGCTTTAACTCAAAATTTACTATCACGTCAGAAGGTCCACTTGTTATCGGTATCGGTACCCACTTATTATCGGTCTTGGCAATCTAAACTAGTGGTCCACGACAGCAATCGGTCGTGTTGACTCCCCCCCCCCCCCCCCCCCCCTCCCCCCCCCCCCCCCCCCCCCGCTTGAACAACACATCAAATGGTGACATGTGTTGTCGGTGCTGCTAGAGAGCTGACAAGAGAACCTCAACGATGTCAGCTGTACATGAGGAGCCGGCTGTCATGTGTGTTAATAGTATGCATATTGAATAAGTTCATATGTACATGTGTTTATACAATGTGAAAACGTAATTTAGTGTGATATATAGTGCATAAACAATTGTTTTGATATTGCATTTAGGATGTCTGTGCAAAGGAGGAGCTATTCCACTATCGGCCAATTCGCGCTGAGAAGGAGATTCCCGTTTACAAGGAGGCTATGAAAATGACATGCACACCCACCAAAACCAAAGATCAGGTGAGCTTGTAATATTTAAATCTGAGTATTTCTTGGTCTAAATGTGAGATTCTCCAGTTAAGTTTGTCGTGTGCAAAACTAAAATTTCATCAAGGGATTCATTACGTTTAAAGCTTTGCTTATGTTGGGTGTGGTCATTTTAAAAGTAATTTGTTGTGAAGTATGAAAAGGGGTCGATCACTTCACATTATATCCTACTCACATTAAACCTACTTTTAATACCAATCTGTCTCAAGTAGAAGAAAACATTTTCGCACATCCTAGAACACCAATCGTAGTGGCTAAGCGGTTAGAGTTCCCGCCTCATGCACGGGAGGTCCCGGGTTCGAATCCAGACCAAGTCACACAAAGACTTTAAAATGGTACCTTCTGCCTTCTAGCCAGGAAGGGAAAGTTAATCACACGAGTTACCAGTGAGAGGACTGGCCCCCCTTCTGTAGCTACATTTAGTAGACGTGTGGCCTAGGGCTACCGCCTTATTTGCCACCATTGGCACGGGAAAGACTCGATATTATAGTATACATCCAAACCTCAAAAAGGGACATATTTTCGTCCAGTTTCGTCCATTTGTTCAAAACTTACATAGTTATTTTTCTCGGCTGTAAATGATTTCCTTGTTTCGGTTTTATTTTCGAAATGAAAAAAAAATGTATCAAGGAAAGTTTGTATAATAATCGCATGTCACACAAGATTATCAATACGTTTTCGGGGCTTGCGTTTTGTATTCATCATCTGAATGATCATGGGCGTAGGAGCACCTGACAAGCAAAACAGACACGAATTGTATGCCTCTTTCAATGATTCACGAAATAACAAGTTGTTGGTGTTTAGTCAGAAAATTACACCATTTGCCCGCATATGAAAGTGTTATGCTCGGAAATAACGTTATATTGTCGCTAAAATGAAACGGCTTTCGTAGCACAAGTTTGCCCAATATAACATGCGTTTAAACCGAATTTTACACTATTTTGCACAATATACGGCATTGATTTGCCAGAATATCACTTGGTTCATATAGAATGAAACACGGTTTTGTCAAAAATGTACATGTTTTTGCTGAAATATGATATGGATTTGCCCAAATAGGATATGGTTTTACCCAAAGATGACATGAATATATGGCTTAGTTTGGCCCAAGGATGACATGAATATGATATGGGATTGCCGGAATTTGACATGGTTTTGCCCGAATATGACGTAGTTTTGCCCGAAAATGACATGGTTTTGCCCGGATATGACATGGTTTTGCCCGAATATGACATGGTAATGCCCAAATATGACATGGTTTTGCCCCAGAATATTACACGGTATCGCCCAAATATGGCCGTTTAAATAAAATAAAAAACGTGGTTTCCTAGCCCAAAACAGCCTCGCCCGCTCGCCGGCTACCTATGCCTATACTTCGAATTTAATCTGAACGCAATGCGATGAATAATCTTTTATTATTTTCAGAACATCTCAAAAAAGGTGTTGAAGCAACTCAATGCATCGCCCTGGGATTTCAGGCTCGATATGGACGAACGAAGTTTGCATTCAGTAGAAGTGACCATGAAGCAAGAGACTAATGAAAGTTATTTACTATTTTCTGCAGAATATCAAGGTTAGTGTTAATTGGCTGAATACACACATTAGGGTGTTAACAAATCCTTTGTGATAATTGGCAAGTGGTACCGACGCTAGTAAAGCATGTGACTTTTAGAAGATAGTCCTGACTCCCTTTTGTATTTACTGAACGGGATATAATATACAGCGTCAAGGTATCCGACATTTATCTCACCAAGTATCATTAAGTAAAACTAATTGTTTTACGTATCGTATTTCTGTAACTTTAAGTTGTATAATTGTCATATAATGAACAATACAGTGAATTGCTGACTTTCTCTAAACTTTCTCTAAACAGTGATAATACAGACTTCAATCTTATATCAATGTTTCATTAGACTCTTCTGAATGGTGTGTAAAAGTGTTAATTAGAAGAGAATCGGTGTACTTAGTGAAAAAGGGAAACAAGACAGTGGGGCTTTGGCCATTTCTTCACATTATCACTTTTGACTTTTTGATTTTAATACATACACTAAGTTAAAACGAGACCATGTAATCTAAATCACTAACTTCTCCACAGATAAACAGCTAGTACCTCTCATAAATGTTGGTAAAAATGGCAACGCTGGCCAACAGCCTGAATCAAAACAGATATTTGAGGGCGAGAGTACACTCAGAACAGCCGAAAGCAGAACCCCTGGTAAGTCTGTCACCTATATACGGTTAAATTATATGTTGAACATCAAATCACAGAGTATTCCGTTAAATCCAAAATAAACTGCCCAACCCACACATTTGATATAACTATAGGTACAAACCTGAACACCGGATTACATGATTTTCAAGACCCATGGCGTAGCCAAGAATTCTTCAAAATTGGCCCAGGTCCAGGTGACCCTGGAAATGTTTCACACATGCACTCTTAAAACACTTAGGTCAAATCTGACTAGAAATCAGGTCAAATCTGACTTGGAATTTAGGGTCTGCAGTGAGTCAACTATGTTTTAGTCAACTGAACTATGTTTTTCTAGTCAAATATTTTGACTAGAATTTCCAGTAAAATATAAAATGCATTGACTAGAATTTCCAGTCAAATGGAATGACTGAAAAAATCAGTCAACTATAGCTCTGACTAGGCATTTAGGGTCTGTTGGGAGTCCACTATGTATCAGTCAATTTAACTATATTTTTCTAGTTAAATATATGACTAGAATTTCCGGTCATATATATGACTAGAATTTCCAGTCAAATATATTACTAGAATTTCTAGTCAAACAAGGTGACTGGAATAAGGGTTGTGTTAACCAGACTTTGTGAAAACTACGAGAATGGAGAGAAAGTCGCACCTTGAGTTCGTGATATAGCACGCGTAGCATATAGCGTACAAACGTATAACGTGTGAACTGACTGACGTATAAACTGACTATAATTTGTTTTACCTTTGATCTACTCATGCGACCTCAGACCCCATAATATCATGGAGGCCAATTATATAGGGCATCTACCAATCAAGTTTGGTTACAAACAGATGTAGGGCTGGAATATTATCAACCCTAATAGTCTCTTGCAGGTCAAATTTCACATTTGACCTCATTTGACATTTGACCTACTTGTACGACCTTTGACCCCAGAATATCATGGGGGCCAATAGGACATCTACCAATCAAGTTTGGTTACAAACAGATGCAGGGTTGGAAAGTTATTCAAATTTGTTAAGCGTCACGGACTGACGGAAGGACGGAGGACGGAGGACAGACGGACGATAAACAAGTACAAAGTGATGCATCCCCCCTCTATGTTTGTTCAAATTTATTTATCTAAATTATGAGAATAATTAAGATCCAAAATAAAATACAGTAACAAATGTTATACGTCAACATTATCTTAATGAATCACTAAAATTTACCATGTATACGTATAACGTATTCCGTATTCATATTATTGTACAGATGGCGGACCTCATGAGCAGAGCAGTCGTGGCGAAAAGAGAAGGGGAAAGAAGCGAAGATTGAGGTAAGAAATCCTGAATAATATAGGAAATAGACGATTTGTCTGTCAAAGAGCAATTGTTTTCATGCATGAATGTTTAACCCATGAACTGCTAAGGGTCAGTTTTCTGGCCGTAGATCCCCAAAATGCTACATTTGTCAATTTGTCTTGAAGGGTTACTTTCTTGTAATTTAAACAAATGTTACAGAAAAAGAATGATGTAAAATGTTCATGAAAATTAATGTGTTCGTACCCAAATAACATTAGCATGTGTGACTACACATAACTTTTTGATAGAATGATAAATAACTTCATGTAAATATTACACATCATGTATGTATTTTATAATCTAATAACTTTGTATATACGTGAAGATGCTACAAATTTTCAGCAGTTTAATTGTTCTGTTTTGTCACATGAAAATTACATATCATTGACAAGCTAATAAGCAACCTTTAAGCATGCCAGAAAAGTATTAGCCACTAGGGCATGATAGGCGGATCATATAGAAATTAAAGCTTTCATCGTTGTCGTTTTTTGTGTATTGCAGCGAAACAGGTTCATCAACAAGACCCGTCAAAAATCAAAATCCCGGTGAGTGGGACCAAGATCTATTCAAATTATTTAAATTAAAGCCTGAACGGAACTGGCCAGTATGCAATATTATTTAGATATAACAATTATAATAATAGTGTTATAACAGTTACTGTAATAGTACACACTAATTATGTGGCGCTATAGTACTTTGGAACATGTATGAAGAACTACATAAAAATACAAAATGTCAATACCCCCAAAACAATGAATATGGTGAGGAAGTAAACAGTATGTGAAATCTTGTCAAATTAATAATTTACTACAGTAATGATGCTTCGTAAAAATTATTTTCACACGCTTAAAACACATTTCAAAAGGCGAAGGCAGATTGTAACATATAGCTGTTGAACTTGCGTCGTGTTTTTATAATGGTTGGGCGATTTTACAGGTCTTGTTGGCGGTCTTCGGAAAGGTGTCTGACCGAGGGTTTCCTACTCCCAGGTTGGCTTCAGTTAATGAAGTATCCGCTATTACAAATCATCGGAATCTCGTCAGTAGATATATGAAATGTAATATTAAACAATGCGTTGATTTACTTTAGGAATAAATACCAAACATGAACAAATCAAGAAATCTCCTCGTTGGCCGCGACATATATTTCGCTAATTGTTATGACCATACAACCATGTCTAATGCATTCACTATACATACTTGTATAAACACCAAATCGTTTAGATTTTATACAAACCAACCAAAATTCACCAAAACAAGGAAGGGACAGAAAGATCGAAAGTTTTAAGAGTCCTGTAATTGTTTTATTTCCTCCGCATTCTTACTGTGACAACAAACATGACAGATATCGCATCCGAAGAAGAGTCTGATAACGAATGGCCAGATGTGACGGATGCAGGTGGCACTAGGTAAGAAATGTTTAAGAGTCCAATAGAAACAAACGATGTGTTTCATGGCAGGTTTTATAAATGGGTGAGTTCTTACTGTATAAACTCATCTGCGGATGTAGAGCTCCTTACTTTCAACAAAAACGTCAGCGATGAGTATTCATATTATCGGACTTACTGTCTATTAGTTACCATGTCTGTGTACCGTGTCTGCTGATTGGGTCTGAGTGGGTGGTACGTGAATTTTGGGGGATACACTTTCTGTTTTTCTGTGTTATGTATTTGGTCAAATTATTAAGGCATGTGAAGACCCATCCTATAGCTACACCATTACTTGGTAAAAGTAGTTGAAGACAATGGTGCTGATAATTGTCATTTCTTGAAATATATTGTAACAATTTTGTTCTCATACAAAAATACGGTCAGATATGTATACCATTGTCTTACTTATTCTGGATGTATTTACATTAAAAAAAAATGCATCAATATCAATCTGTTTATCGATTTAAAGATTGTGGCTGAGATTTTCTTTATGGCTGAGATTTTCTTTAAAATAAACCTGTGACAGAAACAAATTTAAATCACACTTTGCCATGCATGGTAGGTCAATATTGATCGCAGAAGTATCGTCACATGAATATGTAGTTCTCACTAGTGAAAATACTTTGTACGTGTTATTCTAAGATAATCAATAATACAATAACAATTTCATATTAGGATCAAACTTCCTTCATTTGGCCTGTTCGATAACGTCATCATGGCCATCGCTAAACAAGTGCCACATGGGAAGCTTCATGAGCTTGGGATCAAACTCGGGTTTCCCTTTACGGAGTTGGACAACATGTTGACGAAACACCAGAAGGACAGCGCAGGCGCAGCGAGGGAAGTTCTCATGGCGTGGAAGACAAAACATGGAGATGGAGCTCAGCAGAAAGAAATGCTCCGGGATATCCTTGAGAAGGCTGAACTGGGATTGCTGGCCAAGATGCTCGGGTCACCAGTGGCTCGAATAGCCGAATATTCACACCAAGACAAGTTGGCTGAACTACCACTTGACCTATCAAAACCTAGTACATCAACATCGTCGGCTGATGGCAGGCAGTAGTTTTCATTCGGAGTGTACTTTACCATTTAAACGGACTGGCCGTGGTTTTACGTTCTTACTTTTGTTGCACTATATGGACTCTCAGGTCCGTTTTAATTGCTATTACGGCTA
The DNA here is from genome assembly GCA_037951105.1 of Echinarachnius parma. Lineage (NCBI taxonomy): Eukaryota > Metazoa > Echinodermata > Echinoidea > Clypeasteroida > Echinarachniidae > Echinarachnius > Echinarachnius parma. Next base: position 37,654 of record JBAMJV010008980.1, on the reverse strand, counting down.
GTTGATTGACAAAAGAATGTAGATGATACAAACAACTTCCGTATTTTGTTAAGAGAGATCTAGTAACATTGTCCATATCCACACAATTGACTTAGAACTGTAGTGGTTCATTCATACCTCGTTGCATTCGAATTATCAATAGAAGCATGGAACAGGTTGTTTCGAGTTTCCTTTTTATAATGACAGAAGTGTTCACATTTTCAAATATCCACTGTAAAGGTTTAACTATGTACAAAGTCAGTATGTACAGTGAGTCTGAGAATGTCACTTTGAATTCTCGTTCATTACTCGGCCATAACATGCATTTAGCTGTTCACATGTAAGTTAGTGGAGAAATCAGATTACACAAATACGTATTTGATCAACCATTCATCACTATATGGAACAAAGTTACTAGATCTATTTAAATGATATACAATGCAAGCTATGATGCTATTACAGGCAATTTATAATGCAGTCTTTGAATCAGCCTATTATTACATAAAAAGATATGTTGATATGGCTGTGTAAATGATTTCGCCTGAGAATGTTTGTTGCTCAATATGAAATATAATTGTATTATTGTTTTACCAGGATCGTCAATGCATTGGGAGTAAAAGTTATACATTATTGTTTGTAGATCTTGTGATGACATTGAAATGGCATTGTGTTGTTATTAATTGTTCATATTATGCACTTTTTAACAAATGTTGTACTTTATAATAGTTCAATTATTACATGTTTTATGCGACAACTTATCTCAGGAATCAAGTGTAGTAAATAGTTAATTTGCTGTCGCTGACGAAGTTCGATTTATTGTTTGCTTGTTTGTGTATTATAACGTAATGAAATGGAATTCCATAATACATTTGTTTCTTTTTTGTTCTTTGTATAGTTCTTTGTATAGTTTAAACTTTCGCTAAAATATATCCGACAACCAACATTTGTGTTCTTTGTTTGTAAAAAAAAAAATGTATTATGTGACCCGCCACCGTCAAACCCCCAAACAGTTGACAATAATGAGTTATGACTTTTCTACATAGCTTGAAAGAGTAGAATATAAGCTTTAATATGATATATAATTCATTAAATTTGGACCAGTATAACATATTCAATAAAGCGATTAAAAGTAGCAACGTAAGCAGGCCAGTTTTACAGATTAATGAGAAAAAGGGCTCTAAAGTTTAGGATCACTCAGCTCAGGCGCGCAGTGCGGAGGAACTTTTGTTGAATCCCTAGCCTATCCGATAGGCGTCGGGCTTTTTGGCAAGTACTAATCGCGTTATGGAGACAGACAACCGGCGAGTCCGAACAACCGGCGAGCCCGGACCCGAGCGCCAAGCGCGAGCTGCGCCTATCATCAGTCGTGAACTCATCATTATTCATATATGTTTATTGTATGTGTGACGAGTGTATTTTCATGCATTATTCATAAGCCTTGCAGGTGAACTCGGCCACAGAGCCGTATATAAACAGAGTTTGGCCAACTCAAACAACGGGCGCCTTGCTGTACCCTATGATGTGCACCCGTGCATATGACGCAATGCCTTTACACATGTTGTGGGTTCATTATACACCGACGCACAAACACATACGCACACATGATCACATATACACAGACACATACACACACACACACACACACACACAAATAAACACATACACATAAATATATATACGGTTCTGCTCGGCCACAGCGCACAGCGCGTGTACAAATGTCAATGGCGCACTGTACCTGTGTGTAACTGTGTGTGACTGGCCACTGCATGCATTTACTACAGAGTTCATATGACGTTTACAGCCTCATCGCTCATTGGCCTATTTTGGTCCATGTCACATAAATATTCATGAAAGAGCTTTGCAGGGGGTTCGTAGATTTTCTACGAACGATGCAAAGTAAATGAAAGAAAGTTAACTGTTTGCATTTACGAGTGATGATAGGCGTTGGGATAGGGTTCGGGCATCCCGGTTGTTCCGTCCACATTTACGCGTTTAGTACTTGCTAGAAAGCCCGACACATATCGGATAGGCTATTGAATCCCTTGTGAATGTGAATTACAATGGAGCTAAATGCATGAAACAGGATCTAATGAAAGCTAAACTTTGACCTGGAACCGGTATGTGTCGCGATTAGCCAATCACAGGCTGTGTTCAGCGATCGCGTGCGAATCTGGGCCATAGTACGGCCGGTCGTAGCGCTGTGAGCTGACCGAAAGGCTCGCAGCGTTCTGCAATAAGATTTTTGATCACAACTTGAGTCACTCTGAAAAAACATGGTCTAGAAAACTGCTTATAACTAAACTTTGGCTTTGTTTTAAGACTCCATATTTTTACAGTCGACAGATGAAAGATGATACTTTCAGGAAAAGTAAAGTTCAACATTTGTTAGCATAATTCACACATTTTGGCTCATGGCACACAAACATGATATCTGGCGACTTTATGTGGGTTTGAGGAAAGAGAGTCACATATATTAAAACTCTGTTTATTTGCTGTGTTCGTTATCCATTTATGATATTCAAATTGGGATATTGTCGAATGATTTTCATATATCTAATGTTTGAAACCTGCCAAAAATACATCTTCGGCTAAATTATAGTCCCCGAAGCACACAGGCCTAGCTTATAAATGCTAGTGTTAAAGGCTTAGATATTGCTCATACATGTTTATGAGACATTACACCACACACGACCAATACGTCTGGAATAAGGATTTTACTGATTTTTACATGATATCAAAACGAAAGTCAGTATCTTTAGAGTTGTATATAATTTATCTGAACAAGGCAAACCCTCTCAAAATGTCAACAAAGGTATGGAACATGACTGAAGCAGATTTCAACGGACCGCTTCAAAGATCGGCATCCATTGAAGACCTGTTAAGAATCCATTTTTCATAGATGGCAAAGATTTCAGTAAATCATTATTTTAGTTTGGAATACTTGAGTATATTATGTTTCGTTCCCGAATAGTGCATCAAAGTATAACTTCTTTTAAATGTTGAACAAGTCAAACCATTCATTTATTGCGAATCAATGTAGAGTGTATTATTTTATAACATGTTTTAACCCTTGAATTTGCGTCAAGAATTATTCTAGCGCCAAAAAGACCGAACTTTATACACCCAATGAAGAGATGGTGTGTTTTGTATTATTGAATATAGGCAGACGGAATCTATATAAACTTGTGCATTTCCAGGTTAAAGTGATTCTTATAAAGGTACTTTACAGAATTAGCGCTGGTTGCTATTAATCAGTTTTTACTTAATGTTATTCACGCGTTGCATTGTAACAATGCCATTTTGTTATGCAATTGTCAATATCATATGTGTATGTATTGGTGCACTGTACAATAACCATCCAAGGACTGTTATTATCTGTTTTTGCTCACTCTTTTTCCGTTAGTATATTGTATTTGATACATATCTCGTTGTAGATATATCTTTGTAATTAGTGCTGGACTGCTGGTTACTAAATCAGTCTTGAATTCCATGTAATTAATGTTTCAATATTACAGTTTTATTATGATATTATGATCTCGTTTTGTTTTCTACTGCAAATACCGTAAGGATTACCGATTTTGGTCGAATTCTTTACTTTGTTTTATTATTTTTGTACACATTCGCCTTATGGAAATGTGTTTCGTTTGAGAACATTACATAAACAAGAGTAAATAGTAGGTGGTATTATGATTTGTTTCATGGCATAAAATATACTGGACAAATTTTATTTTATCACATTTATATAGCCTTCGTCTCTCGTGATGATTATCTTGTTATTTGAGTCTTGTCATTGAATTGGAATAAAGGGGAAAATTAACAAAACTAATGGTTGTACATGTAATATGACAATGCTACTAATACGTGCCTGAACCTGTATTTTGTGTGTCGTGTTATCATTTTGTATTCAATGCGTGTGATTCATTGCATTTGCGTATAAATGCATCTGTAATATTTTGCGATACAAGTGTACAAGTGTTATTTGGAATAGAACTTAATGTAAATATATTATCTATAAACTCTGCAGTAGTAACTTTCTGGACACATTTACAGTTAAATTATTGCTCACGATGGCCTATATGCAATTAGCCTACTTGTTTTACTTTGTATTTTTGTGTATAACTTATGAACATAACTTCAAGAGTTCTATACATGTGATAGTATTCCTGTCCATTGTTTAGTAACGTGTTCATATTCGTGTAAGCATAACATAGACACATTCTAACTTGTAGTAAGTTTTAATTAACACATAATACATACATTGAAGTTGTGTAATTGTATTATCAAAACGTGCCTTGTGCATGTACATATTGGTTTATTCATTTTGGACACATTCGCATTGTGAAAATGTGTTTCGTTTGAGAACATTATATAAACAAGAAAAAATACAAACCAAGAGGTATTATGTTTTATTTCATGGCATAACATGTATTGCATAAAATGGTAACACATTTCCATAGCCTTCATGTCTCGTGATGACTATTTTTTATTTGAGTTTTTTTGTGTCATTAAATTAGAATGAAAGGACGAATTACCATATGGTTGTACCGTGATAGTGCTACTAATACGTGCCTGATCCTGTATTTCTTTATTTTTTTTAATCGTTTTTATTAATTACGTGTGATTCATTGTTATCGCGTATAAATGCATAGAATTTTATGCGATACAAGTGTACAAGTGTTATTTGGAATTCCATAAACCATAATACAACTTACTTTAAATATGCAATCCATGTACTCAGCAGCAGCAGCTTACTGGGCACATTTATAGTTTAATTATTGTTCATGATGGCCTTCATGCAAGTACTTGTTTTAATTTGTATTATTATGATACATATTTTATATCATTCCTGTCTATTATTTAGTAAATTGTTCATAGTCGTGTAAACATATAATGTATACATTCTAACTTATATTATTTTGTATAACATATGTAAATACCTTGGTGTATACATATTTGATATTAATGCAGTTAATTCTTAGTATATTTCTTTATAATCCTGTTCACAATAACTACCCATTCACTACGAGTTTATGAAATACCCATAGACTTTGTACACAGGCCACTCGGTTCCCGTGGTCAAGGGGTTAAAGATTTCCATGAAAATTGTATTGCCAGCATGTGGCATTGCTATTTGATATATGATCTATCGAGTAATAGCGTTTTCCTTCGAAAATAATGTGTTGATGTGGAATTTTAGTTTAAAAATAGCGTGTTTACGTTGCTCTTCTAGGCTTAGCCTTAATATATTGGGGACCAGTCTCTAACAAGAGAAAGATTTGTCCAAAGTATTAGGGGTCACGTCCGCAATGAGTAAAGCTTGAACTATGAACACGTTTTCTGTTCATATAACATCGTCTAAAACGTTTAAAAATCATATAAACTGTATTTGAATTAATCAACGTAAAGCTGAATAACACAAACGATTGACAGCTCAATACATACATATTCTTAGATATATTTTATGTTAATATATCCTAGTGTAAAGATTGAACAAATTATCGTAACTGCATGAATATTAATCTATTTACATGAACTGTTTACAGCTCATTCATTACATATTTGTGCATATTAGATCATAATATGCCAACGTTGGATCCTTGGTAAAATATGCACTCCTTATCAAACATACAAGTTACTTTCTTGAGCAGAAATAGATTTAAAAACTATTTGATTTTCCACAAGCTTCAACGAACTTATTTTATATTTAAATCAACTTGATTCATTTCAACCGAAATTAACGTTATGCATCAAAAAGTGTTTATTACATATATACATTTCAATGTTAAAGCGATTCGTAGAAATATGCTACGGTAGGTAGAGTTAGAGCTGCATAGTTGTTTTAGTTTAATTCACGTTTTGCATTTTAGTAATGCTATTTTGTATATATCTTTTTTATATTGTGGCTATTTCATATTATGTTTACATGTACATGTTTTTTGTTACTGCCAAAATTGTAATCATCAACGATTTTGCTCATCGACAAGCACTTTAATTTCTTATAAGAACTTTTTTACACGTTCGCACGACAATTGTTATTGACAAGAAAGAATCCAAAGTAAATGTAATTTTACTTTCTTGTGTGGCATAACAAATATTGAAGAACATTTCAGCCCATTTCCGTGGCCTTCTTGTCTCGCAATGATTATTTTTATTGTTTTGAAGTCATTGAATTATAAATGGAGGAACATCAAATGTACTATATATGTTGCATAAAAATGCGACAAGTAGTGCATGACTGTATTAAACATGTTTTTTGTAATTATAATTATAATGGATTTTGTGTGATTCAATTTAAGCGCATGAATCTGGAATTGTATGTGATACATAAACGTAAATTATTGTTTTTATTTGTTATTTATCAGCGTACAACTGAAATGCTATCCAGACACGCACTTAAGCATATTTTGCTATATCACAGTTTAATTATTGTTTTATGATAGTGTATGATGATTTTCGTACTTTAAGCCGTATCGTAATCTTGTTAATTTCTGTATTAAATGTGTGGAAATAACTTCAAGTGCTTTGTATAATACCGTATATATACATGTTTCATATTATTCATGTAAATAATTATATTGTTTAATGTGTCTACCATCTTCAACAAAGAGTAATGGCTTCATACGAACTTTTCATTCACTCTTAATTGGATTTGATTTGCTATGAATAGTTATCCTGTTAATAATTATATTTCATATAAAAATGTACATGTAGATGATGATGTTAATGATTAAATTTGATATGAATGAGTTGTTGAAAGCGAAACAAATAAATAACATTTATTAAATGGCAACATGCTTAAAAAAAATTATACTAGTACCGTCTTATTTTGCTATCATCATAGTGTCATATATTCTTTCCAAATACATGTAGTTCCCTCACTGGCTATGATCTCTCTATTTAATTATTATTTTAATTAAACATCACATTCACTATTTTTATGAAAAATTGTTAAAACTAATGTTTTTAGAAAGCGCTCTCTTGTGTTTCAACGACTTCATTTTGAATGGTATCAGGCTTCCCACTTGGCCGTTTGTAAGTTGTTCTGCCTTTCTTGCATGTTAAAGTTATAACTATTAGTAAATATTAGTTTGTAATGATATGGTGCAAGTTTTGGTTACTAAAATTCAATTTGACTAAAACTGACTATTCCTTTTAAGGCTTCCGTCTTGTCTGTTAGTATTATTCTGCCTTTCTTGCATGGTAAAGTTATAACTTTCAGTTTGTAAGGATTTGTTTTGGTTACTAAAATTCAGCTTGATCAGAACTGTACTATTCCTTTAAGGCAAGAGGGTGCTTTTCAGCCTCCTGGTAGATCAGACACTTATATCTCAAACATTCCGAATGTGATTTTCGGCTAAAATAGGCATTATAAGAGTCTAAAAGTAAATTATGGATATTTTCTCCACCGTGGAGGTTGCATAATGGTATGTAAACTTTTTATATCGGGGAAATCGCAATAAAAGTCAACTCATTGCATCTATTTGAATGTATTAATGGGCATGTCAGCTATCTATTTGCACTGTTTTGCATTATTTTAAAGTACCCCAAGTCGAAATTATAGAAACCATAGGACAATCCTATGGGTTCCCTATGGGTATCCTATGGGTTTCCTATGATGTTCTATGATGTTCTATGGGTTTCTATGGGACACAAATGTATCCTTCGTTATAAGGATATGTATGATTGAAAACGGGAGAGTTAAACATGCTTCATCAAATATCACTTTGCATTATCTTTGCATGCATTCAAAGCTTAATTCTCGTCGCTACACAAAAACATGAAAGTGGTGCTATAAACAAATATGTACCTCCATTGCGCATGGGGAGTTTACAACGACTTGGGCTAAGTACGGTTTAGGCCTGGGATCTAACAACTTTGATGATGAAGAGATAAGATGCATATATATATATTTGTGATGTGTAAAAATTATATGGTGAATGAATGTCGTACGACTAAATTATGAGCGAACAGGTAAAGTGATATTTGCTAACTCATTTTACTTACTTTCAAATATGAACACTTTAGGTACGAACCTTTATCACGAGAAGAGAATTTCGGAAAAAAACGAAACCTGTTCCATGCTCGTATCAAAACATGTGCTAATAATAGAACGAGATATGTGAACATTATTATCTAGGCAATCTGCAGATGGAACAAACAAATTAAGCAGCATTTATATGTGTACACAATCTTATAATAGTGGATGTCTTTTCAATCGTAAATTTCAATTTACAATCGCCCTGACGTAAACACTATTTCTGTTTGTGCAATTGTAAAGAAAACATTACACAGGTGCTATAAAGAAATGTACCTCCATATGACTACAATAGTAGTCTGCATTATGGAATACATTTAACATGATCACGGGGAAGGGGGTCACGTGCCTCCCAAATAACAAAAACACTGAACGGGGACACTATTTCTGTTTGTGCAATATAGAAAGGAAAAATTCCACGGGTGCTTAAAATATGACTACAATAGTAGTTTATGGAATACATTTTACCAGCTTGGGGTCTCGTGCCCCCAATAATTTGTCAAGAACAATAACACAAAACTTAAGGGGACATGTGACAAACTTTCCAAATACATTAGATGTGCCCCCAATCATCGCGAGCACCCCCCCCCCCCCCCCTCCCATCAGCCCCACCACCCTACGCCCCTAGTCGAGGGTGTCTCTATGTACCATTCCATAATTGTATTTCGGAAAGTTCCGTTTGTTGATACGCTCGCTTTCCACAGCAGCGGTCATATTGAAGACAAGTAGATATTTCGTGTTTTTTTTTTTCGTTTTGATGTTAAAAATTTACTGTACAAGTTTCATTTTTGTAAAAATATATTTTATGTATTACAATTATTGTTTCTTTTGAATTAACTTGACTTAATAACAAGTACAAACTTTGTATTAGTTTGTCCTACGATCAGCAGATATGTATAATACTTGTAGAGCTTACGAGAATACAGGGTTCTTTGCCCAACTTTGTACATGAAATGCCAATTGGGAATATGAAAATGTTACGTTCCCAATTTCGAATTTTTGCCATAAAGTTTGGCTTATAGACTGCTACGTCGACTGCTATGTACTGATATCGTTAACTAAATTGAAATAAATAAATTTTACGAAAAGCGGATTTAACGCCTTCTGGAACTAAGCTCTTTAATTGTGTAAATTCAGAATTATGCCAATACAGTTCACCGACATATAGTGTCCCCAATGTCTCTGTATACATGCGTATACAGTTGCAATTAATGCATTTAACCACATGTTCTGTTAAATAATTAACAATTGATGGAATTTCAACCGGCATTGTTTCAAAAACAGTAATCATTGCATTTCGCCGCGTGTCCAGTTTCACAACAAGAACAATGGATATGCGTGAGCAAGTTTTTGTGACTTTTGAAATCGGGTCATTTTGTCTTGAACCTGTGCTCATTCAGCCGTGAAGGGATGAATATCTCTGATTTTCACACGAAATGTACATAACAACTGTAGAAATATTGTGACAAGACGACATTGTAAAACAATTATCGGTTATGACATTATGACAAGTAGTTTAGGGGGACTTGCTGTTTGTGTTAGGTTTACATAATTTTACAAAGATGCATTTACACTCCTTCTAAAAATTAACATGACTGAAGTAGAGACAGCGTTGTTTCACAAACCATAGTCAATGCATTTAACCACATGTATGCAATATTCAATGTTCCTAATTCTATGCAAACTTGCACGAGTTATTATGGTTGGGTCGTTTTATTTTTAATTTGTGCTCATTCAGTCATGTAGTGATGGATATCATTTGTACACTTTAAGTACGTTAACTGTGTAAATGTATTTGACAAGGTACAATTAAACAACATTTGTGTAAAATGTAGCTTGTTCCAGGGTGGTGTAAGTAATACGTGTACCATGCAAGTGAAGAGGATTAGAGGATCCTGAAAAGAACTGTTGGTATTCTTTCTTTAGCTTGTAGTTCTAATAATAAGAGTTACAGCGCCGGTATAGTTATTGTAAGGAGAGGGTGTGTGGTATTTTTTGGTTATTTTTGTCAAGGAAATGGCTAATTATTTGGGGGAAAATACTTCTTGCGTTGTGTCTATACTGTGTTGGTGTGTGTATGTAGTGTGTGTGTGTGTATGTGTGTGTGTGTGTGTGTGTGGGCGTGCTTTTGTACGTGTGTGAGTGGGTTTGGGTGACTCTAAATTTGTTTGTGCGTTTATATGTACGTGTGTTGCTGACAACTTGTAACATGATTGATAGCTAGATGATAGAGTAAATAAAATTCAAACATGTTGAGTTACAACGTTTTCTCTCCTAAGACGCAAAACACTAACATTTATTATGTAAATGGTCTATCATCTTGCATCTGTCCATTCACACACCCCCGAAGACATTGGGTATTGGGTATTAATTGTGATTATCTATAGGAGATGGGAATCAACACTCACCCCAAATAAGTTTACGGGGAACTAAACCTAACACAAAAATGCTGTCCCGCCCCCTTTTAATATCTGCTCATAATTTCATAACCAAGATTTGGTCACGCCAAAATAGTTATGGATTCAGGAAAACTATGTGATAACATGTGAAGTAAGCATTATTTTACGGATGAGTAAGGGCAAAATAAAGAAAACAAATTATTTCAACATTAACATAAAGGTATAGCATTATTGCTGTTGATTTAGCGTTGAGAAATTTAAAATTGCTCTGTCTTACAATTGTAATACATGCTTTAACTACATGAGCCATTCGAAAGATCGAAATGGACGCAATTTCAAATAGCATTGTTGCACAAACCATAGTGAATGCATTAAACCATATGTGCTGTATCAAAACAATATAGAGACATACAGTTCTTGTGACTTTTGAAATTGTTTTGTGTTCAATCCATGCTTATTCAGCCGTGAACCGGTGAAGTGAGGATAATGTCTGATGTTCACACTAAATGTACATTATAGCTGTGTAAATATTATTTTCAAAAAATGATTGTTAAAAACTTCTGATTAAGAAATGATGAATAATTGTTTTGATAGGGGATTACTTTTTGAGTTTCATATCGACAGGTTCTCTCGCACCCTGTTGTAATAGCATTGCAGTGGACAGATTTTGTGTTTTCTGAATGTATCCGACATGTATGAATGGAATGTTTGTATTTCAATGTCTCAAAAGTTTCTTAATCAGAAGTTTTGCTATAAAGAAGGAGGAGGAGATGGTGTAGTATGTGCCTCCGTTGCGCCTGGGAACTTTGAAACATCTTGGGATGATTGGGGTTATTAAAGGAATCTAGTAACTTTGTTGACATGTGCACAAGATGATGAAGGGTTGATAAAACGTGTATTTCTGTACATTGATGTCGTCTGAGTAGTGTGTGATGATTCCATGGTGAATGAATGTCGTACGACCAAAGATGAGCGAGCATGCTAAATGATATTTATTAACTCATGTACTAACTTTGAAATCTAATACCTAATTCAGGTAAAAGAATATTTATAATGCAAGAAACTGTTGGAAAACAGAAACCGTATCCATGCTTATATTGGTAGATGCAACACAAATACAACGAGGTATGTGGGAATTATTACAAAGGGAAATCTGCAGAAGGAACAAATTAAGCAGCGTCAATATTTGTTCAATAATGTTTGCACTAGCGTGATCGTAGATGTCTTTTCAGTAACTTCAACGATGCGCGTAGTGCCCATGACGCAAGCACTATTTTGTTTTTGCAATATTTTTTAGAACAAAAATAACAATTGCATGAAAATAACTACAGTTGTTGCCTACATAATGGATAAAATTCGACATGATCGTGGGCAGTGGCGTAGCAATTGGTGGCACGGGGCACATGCCCCCGATAATTCGTCTAAAATGATCCAAACAAAATAAGGGGGAAATATGTGTAAAAATCAAGCAATACATAAGATGTGCCCCTGACAATGCGCGTGCCCCCCCAAAAAAAATTTAAAAATTTAAAGTAACAACAAATAAAAATTGATAAATAAAAAATTAAAAAAAACATAATCAGTCCTACCACGCTACGCTGCTGGTTGTGGGTGTTTCTGTGTACAGTTCCATATCTGTATTTGGAACGGTTCCGTTCGTTGATAAGCTCACAATCCACAACCGTGGTACTATCGAAGACACGTCGATATTTTATTTCCAGTTCCCTCGTCGTTGGATCGCTGGACAAGGTAAACATGTGCTTTTATTTTATCGAACTTACATTTGTAAGAGTATCTGAGGTTATTGAGTAAATAACTACATGGAACCACTACATACATGTATATTTGTACAAAGTGATCAATGAACTTATCAAATTAAACGTAATTCACTTGGAGCTTTCAACATTCATGATATTTGTTTAGTACACTTGTTGTTTGGTTTATGATAATAAGATGTAATGCAGGCCCGCAGGAAGGATGTGAGTTGTTGGAAAAGGGCTATTCATTTCAAATTCATTCTCAATTTTCTTAACTAATACAATCAAATTGTTTATTTCTAGAATTTACACAAGTTAAATAATTGACAGGTATACAATGTTATGCTGCATATTGTGATGTACAAGTCAAGTTAATATTTGCATTGTGTCTATAAATACACAATGGAACAAACACACACACACAATAACAACAGACGTTTCAGATTTTAGGACGAATAACAAAACATATACACTTACGCTGCTAATCATACATGGTAAGAAACGTGCATAAAAGCACACAATTAATTGGAGTTAGACACTTATTTGTTTCATTACATTCCTTTAGTATCCGTTAACATTGTTTTAATAAACATTATCAGCAAACTACAATTAATTAAGACGAATTCCATCCTAGAATTCAGATGCATCCTAAACGTCTGCATTCCTGAACATATATAATTTAAAATATGTATAAAAGAAGAAATACCAAACAGCACTTTTTTAATTCTCGACTAAATTTCACTAATTTTAACCCCAAATCACTCTTATACCCATCTTCTTATTCATTCGTAGGTTTCGTAACTCAGATATGCTGTGCCGACCCATACGCCCTGCACACGGTGCGTACAACTTATACTACATCAGAGTTAAGCAGTGCGCAGAAATAGCCTATTTAAAATGGCGATCCGCGGTGCAGCACTAGCCCCACACTTGAAAACCAATGTTGTCTTGTTGGTGACTACAATTGCTGGCTTCAAGTGATCTAAAATACCTTCACCTGTCGGTGAGTACTGACGTGTTTTGTTTAAAAATAAATGATTGATATTTTGTATATAGTCTAACTCAGAGTATGTAACTCGATCTGCACTGATAAAGTAAAATTATAGATTGGTCCGCTACACAACTGCAATGGGAATTCGTGACTAAAATTATTGGCTTCAATTGATCTGGAGGAATTTGGAGCTGTCGGTGATTCTCTAAATGTTTTTCCTTGCTTTATTATTCGTCTACTGCAAGCTAACATCTCAAGGTTATGAGATGATCGTCTTATGATATAAGAAAATACATATTAAGCGCTAATATGACACCATTACAGACTTAAACGTACATGTTAGTGGAATAATATCATCGGATTTGTATAACATATGTAGTATATGATACATGTTAGTATTGATTATTAAATTTGGATGTGATAAATATTTAATGGAAAGGTTCATTAGCTCCATCTGTAAGTATGATTGTATAAACAGGAATAACACATAATTCGTCCGACATCATGTCATGAGATGATGTTGGGCCATTGTCGGAAAATGACGTTATGCCAATATATCACAAAAATGACGTCGTGACGATGTTGGGCTGGCGGACATTTTAACCTCGAGCCAACGGCGATATGCCGACATCCGGCAACCAAATTCCGACATCGGCCCAATATCAGGTGGCTAGCTGGGTAATGACCTTCAGAAGTACTTTACTTGCATGACAAATCAAGCTTATTATTCCGATGATTTGAACATTCTTTCAGATCCCCCTTCTTTGGTAATGTTATGAATACAGCTCTACACCAGTCTTTAGGCCATTCTTTCTCCTTCCAGATATTGCAGCAAATATATGATACATGTTAGTATTGATTATCAAATTTGGATGTGATAAATATTGAATGGAAAGGTTCATTAGCTCCATCTGTAAGTATGATTGTATAAACAGGAGTAACACATAATCCGTCCGTTACACTCAAGTACCTCTCTTTTCATGGCTTGGCTTTGTAATGATGAATGTACAAAACAATGCAATACATTATGTGGAAGCGGTATCTAAGGTAGAGGAGGTTCGAATTATCAATGAACTAATTATAAATCAACTTTGAAGAATAGCCTTTATAAACCCCTCCAACAAAATCTGTACAAGATTTGCTTTACGGTGAACTCACGATCACGTAATAGATAGAATACTGTCGCCGCCCCCTCCTCCAAAACACACCCACCGCCTGCACCTCTACATTTGTATAGAGATATGCCTAAATAACATCCCTACTTTGAAGGACGGGGGAAATGATTCGAAATCCGTAACAAAAACGAACATGAGCACAACATTACATTTGATTTCTCTGTGAATTGAACACAGTACATACAGATTGCTGCCTCTATGTTCTAACCATTTAGCCACACGCATACTTGATCAAACTAGTTAATGTTCTCAAGTTAAGCATGATACATTTTGGATAATTGTCTTAACTTGTTGTCTAATTTTACGCATGTATGGTACAAGTACAAAGAGACACTGTATTTTTATTCGCAAGTAAAATCTTAGAGATTAAAGACAGCAACAGTAAATAAGGCTAATTATCCTTCAATCTTGAAATCTTTGGCATACAAATTGAAATTAGCAGTGGAAAAGGTGTTTTAGAATAATATTATCATGATTATTACGCAATGTATCGAGTAGATCGCAAGACAATTGTCATAAAGACTAACGTGCAATGTTTAAAAGGAAAAAATAACTGTATTAACACGTGTACAAACTGACGAAGGGTTGATACAATGTTTAATCTTGTATTCAGATATGTCCACTGAGTGATGTGTGACAAATAAATGGTAAATAATGTAATATCTTATGACACAAGTGATGAGCACATAATGCAAAGTGGTATTCACTACCTCATTGCACTGACTTTGTACACATTTGAAATTCTCCACTAGAGAATGTAAGATCTAAACACTTTAAATATTCATATCTTTATAACGAACGAGATATTAAACCGAAATGTATGTTCATGCTTCTATTGGTATAAATACAAATACAATATCACATGAGAGTTTTAACTAAATGTTAAGGATTTTGACAATGATTTCCTTTAGATCTTACAGAAAAGGAACAGAACCCTGTAAACTGTATAAATACTATTCAAAACCGACACAAAAAACATAGCTTCAAACTCATTGGGTAACTAAATGGATGTGAAACGCGGGGGTATTTTACCCTCGGCCTATTTTTCACACAATGACACGTATAACTATCAACATTTCGAAGTCCAAACACTCATACCAATTACACACCCGCGGGCCGTGGCGTAGCGACGGGGGGCATTTGGAGAAAAAAATAGAAAACATAAGTCCGACCACGCTACGCAAACTGCCCTCGATTACAGATCGGGCAGCAATTGATGGATTGCCGCTTCGACCATCGAAATCTGCCTTGAAGCAAATTCCAAATCAAACAATGTATATTCGATATCGATTAATAGGTCTAATAATACCATACATTGGCAAATCTTTTATATTCATGGGAGCAAAAACGTTCCCAAATAAAAAGACAATTAAAACAACTGTGCCGCCATCATATTCTAAGTTTGGGCTTTTATAGGGGTATTTGTATATCGTAAACAACGATTCCTCTCTGTAGGTCTAAGGTCTGCACTTGACTTGGTTTTAAAGTCTTGTATCACGCAAATATGGTTTCTACTAAATGTATAAATCTGGCCTATGTGTTTGTATTAACAATTTATATTAATAAGCAGTAACCGAGGTCATATTTGTTTTATTTTTTGTTATAAATGATGTATTTACATTACGTTCAGTACTCATATAGAGTTATTATTTACTTTAATGAGCCTATAACAAGATGTGCATAACAAACTCTATCAGAAATAAAATCAGAGGGTATACAATGGTATATCCATGACATCATACTTTCGCAGCTACACAATCCCGTATTAAAACTAGCAGCAATACTAAATCACACTAGTGACAAATAAATATTTCACTGACAGTCAGTATCGTAAATCGGGCACATACAGAGGTCTAGGTTTGGGGCAAGACAATTGTCATAAAGACTAACGTGCAATGTTTAAAAGGAAATAATAACTGTATTAACATGTGTACAAACTGACGAAGGGTTGATACAATGTTTAATCTTGTATTCAGATATGTCCACTGAGTGATGTGTGACAAATAAATGGTAAATAATGTAATATCTTATGACACAAGTGATGAGCACATAATGCAAAGTGGTATTCACTACCTCATTGCACTGACTTTGTACACATTTGAAATTCTCCACTAGAGAATGTAAGATCTAAACACTTTAAATATTCATATCTTTATAACGAACGAGATATTAAACCGAAATGTATGTTCATGCTTCTATTGGTATAAATACAAATACAATATCACATGAGAGTTTTAACTAAATGTTAAGGATTTTGACAATGATTTCCTTTAGATCTTACAGAAAAGGAACAGAACCCTGTAAACTGTATAAATACTATTCAAAACCGACACAAAAAACATAGCTTCAAACTCATTGGGTAACTAAATGGATGTGAAACGCGGGGGTATTTTACCCTCGGCCTATTTTTCACACAATGACACGTATAACTATCAACATTTCGAAGTCCAAACACTCATACCAATTACACACCCGCGGGCCGTGGCGTAGCGACGGGGGGCATTTGGAGAAAAAAATAGAAAACATAAGTCCGACCACGCTACGCAAACTGCCCTCGATTACAGATCGGGCAGCAATTGATGGATTGCCGCTTCGACCATCGAAATCTGCCTTGAAGCAAATTCCAAATCAAACAATGTATATTCGATATCGATTAATAGGTCTAATAATACCATACATTGGCAAATCTTTTATATTCATGGGAGCAAAAACGTTCCCAAATAAAAAGACAATTAAAACAACTGTGCCGCCATCATATTCTAAGTTTGGGCTTTTATAGGGGTATTTGTATATCGTAAACAACGATTCCTCTCTGTAGGTCTAAGGTCTGCACTTGACTTGGTTTTAAAGTCTTGTATCACGCAAATATGGTTTCTACTAAATGTATAAATCTGGCCTATGTGTTTGTATTAACAATTGATATTAATAAGCAGTAACCGAGGTCATATTTGTTTTATTTTTTGTTATAAATGATGTATTTACATTACGTTCAGTACTCATATAGAGTTATTATTTACTTTAATGAGCCTATAACAAGATGTGCATAACAAACTCTATCAGAAATAAAATCAGAGGGTATACAATGGTATATCCATGACATCATACTTTCGCAGCTACACAATCCCGTATTAAAACTAGCAGCAATACTAAATCACACTAGTGACAAATAAATATTTCACTGACAGTCAGTATCGTAAATCGGGCACATACAGAGGTCTAGGTTTTGAAAAATCAGTATTATGCCTCTAATTGACCCCATTATTTAACTAGACATTACAAATACAAACAAAAATCATGTCTGGCAATTTCTCAATTAAAAGCCTATTTTCATTGTATTGGATAGGCGTGCAAAATAATTTAGTATGCAGAACTCAATATAGCAGTACAGTGACGCCTTTCTTAATTCCATGTGCTGAACAAATATACGTAAGTATATTTCCGGTACTATCCTAAGGGGCATAGACTTCGACAACAACTAAGATATTATGAAAGAAGCTTAGAGTCACAGAAAGAGCACTGGAGAGGATTATCAGATGAGTTACAAGAATAGACAGGGTCAGAAATGAAGACTTAAGAAAGATAACAAATGACAGGGATATCATACAGAAAATAAGAGCAAAGAAACGAAGATGGGCAGGCCCCCTTAAAAGACGTAAAGACAGTAGATTGAAACATGATATATATAATTGGACACCAAAACACAAACCACACGAAGTTACCAGAAAGAGTAGGTGTTGGATTGATGAAATCAGAGAATTTGCCGCGGTATTACATGTGTGCGACAAGCACACGAAAGAAGAAAATGGAATGGTGAAGAAGAGGCCTTACTTCTACAGTGGAGAGATAGGCTGGATATATATGTATAAACAGTAATATAGTATGCAACTTTGTTGTATTTTTTGTTTTGTTTATTTAAATTAAACTTGAAATACTTATCTACAAATAGGTGAGTATATGAGTATAGCAACTAGTATGTTTTTGTATAAAGATAACACAAATTTAGGAGATATTATAACAGATGCTGTATTACTCAAACTAAGTCTGGATAAAGTTATGACAACAACAAACAGATTTCTAAAAATGCTCGGAATGCGTTAGGATGACGCCCCGTCGCTTGGTGAATTTTTTCTTTCGAGTCTTTTTTTTTTTAAATTGGACCTTCCGTTACGAAGTCACATAAATATCGCTCATTTTTGTGATTTGTGTACAAAACATATGGAAATATCAGTTTTCCTAAAAAGAGATATATCATTGGTAAATTGGTCTTGTTTACCTTTTAGGTATTTGTTTGAGGGGTCAAAATAGTTGAATTTAAGTTGGAAATAAATTAATACAAAAAAAAAAAAAAAAATACATGAGTTAAAAAACCAAAGAAATACATAAGTTTAATTATCAAAACAATTGAAACATAAGGAAAAACCTGGCTCTTCCAAAATGTTTTGTTGTATTATCTAAATTGGTCTAAAGAATATATGTAGTAAAACTAGATGTTTAATATGAAGAATATAATGATTTATGGGAAAAGAGTTAATTGTATGACCATTTTTGCATAAATGACTATACAGAGTGTCTCAAAAAGGTTGCAACACTTACGATCGTTAATATCTTCAACACCATCGACCAAATGTTATTATTTTTTATTTCATTGGATAGAACATTCTTTTTCCAACAAATGATACCATGAACATGGATTTTGGGTAAGGCGTTTGGATGCTAGGGCCATTTTTCTGAGGCAATGACGTTTCCAAAATTTGCTACTTTTTCGTCTCCAGCGATCCGCTGAGCACTGAGGCATTCTCTCCTCACGGCCTGTCATACAATTCGCTGGACAAAAGAATCGCATGGCTACCCTCCCTTTTATAAGGAAGACAATGAGTCGTACTATAACCGGTTCTTTTGCGGTTCTTTTGTCCAGCGAATTGTATGCCCCCCGGTCGTAGAAATACCTCAAATAGCCCTGCCTCTTTAAAGTTAGTCATATTAGAGTACATTGGGATAACTTTGTTCACATAATTATATATTAAACTTAACACAAATCGTCCCCCCCCCCCACAACAACAACAAAAAAACTCCTCACATTTTCACTATGAACTATTTTTTTTTAAAGATTTCGTCCAAATTACCAATTAACATATTTCGAGGGTATTTAGGGATATCATTATTAATATGAATGGCAACCATGAGTGCGCACAAAATGACAATGCAATGTTGAATTCACAAAAGTGAAATAATTACCGAAATTGATTGATAATTCTGAAATTTGTAATTAAACCCACAAAGACAAAAATTAAGTTCCTTAAACAACTGCTCAAAATGTTATAACCAAGAATTGTTTCAACATTTCGCATTGTCAAATTATTGTTTTGGTAGTTAGGTAAACGATATGATCACATCCATTACTTCATGGTTGAGTAAGCATAACTTTAAGAGACAATGGCAGTGCTGTAGTCGAGTCCACCCTGTCCGAGTCCGAGTCCGAGTCCGAGTCCCTGGAGTCCGAGTCGAGTCCGAGTCCGAGTCCGAGTCCCGGACATCCGAGTCCGAGTCCGAGTCCGAGTCCCAACGGGAAAATCTTAAATTGCAATTCTTGTTATGACACATCAGTTTCATTACTTAAATGCCTTACAGTGAACTCTCTATAACATATATAGTTGTCTGGTTCATTATTTGTCTTCCATTATTTGTCAGAGAATTTATATATTTTAAAGGGGTAGTACAGTTTTGGTAAGGCTGAACTTTAGTAACCAAACCTGGACAGTAACATTATAAACTAATAGTTATTACTCCACCATGCTCGAAAGGTATACAAAATTACAAACGACTAAGTAAAAAGCCTGTAATTATTTTTTTTAAAGAGCCATTAAAACACAAGAGGGCGCTTTCTAAAAAGGCATTGGTTTCAACCATTTTTCATACAAAATAATGCATGTGATGTTCTATTGAAATAATGATTAATTAGATAAATCATCAACAACTATTTAAAAAACGCTTTTGAAAATATAGAAATTACAAAGAGTTATCTGCATAAATGATTCTGGGCAATTTCAAAGGTTATTATTACAGAGTACATGGAGTATGAGACAAATTCAATAAAAACAAATAATAATAGTAACAAAGTTCATAAAAAGTATCACAGACGGAACAAGAATTTAGTTGATCTTTGTCACCCTTAAATTTCCCCAAAATACAGTGGATAACGAACTGCTGCATATCTTTAGGTTAAGCATAAATTTCAGCAATTTTCTAATCTTTTTAAGATCACAATTTTTAGCATCATGCTTTGAAATATCAAATATCTGATAATTCACGTTGTGTGCCATGAACTGTCAGTTAAGAACATTTGATAACTACTGGACCCAAAAGGTTAAAAGCCCAAATTGATTTTGAAATTTGGCCCATTGGAGATATTTTTATGGAAAAACCACAAGTTATTACAATCACAGTATGTCAGTACTGGAGTATGTAAAGTGTATTACTGAATACTGATAAAGAGTAAATAGTCAAGGAGCTTGAACATTCCCGTGGGATTTTTGATAAGAAAGCAAGCCACCTATTCCAATGTCTCAAGGGCACCCCAAAAAACAATAAAAAACATGATTTTTTTATTTTTTTTATATTTTTTTTTTTATTTTTTTAATATTTTTTTCAAAGATATTTATTTTCTCCAAACAATAACAAAATAACAATCAATAACAAGATTAGTACATCAAATAATTTGCATGTTTACATAATTGTATATAATATGATCTTACATTCACATCTAAATAGTACAAATTAACTTTTACTATTTACATCAAATAAAGCATGAAACATGCATGCATGAAGAAAGCATAAACATAAAAAAGGGGAAAATAGGAGAGAACAAAAAAAAAAAAAAAACACCTATACAAGCACTTACATACACACATACACACGCGTGCACAGACACCCACACACACATCCACAGAAAACATGCCTACATCTTGTGAGAATCTCGACCAATTATCAGCTATGTTTATTTCATTGCTTCTGTTCGCCTTCCCTATTTTGTTCTGCACGAAGCTATTTTAAATTGTCCCACTTTCTAAAATGATATGTTAGGGTACCTCGGTCTCCCGGTAGTTTCTTCTCCTCCTTTCTATTTTCTAATAATCTTTTCTTAATCTCCAAAGGAGTTGGTGGTTTATTTTTATTTTTACTGTCTATAAATATCATATATTTTATCAAAATTATTATATGATTTAATAACTGTTCCTTCCCTATGTTTAACTCAATTATCCCTACATGGATACCTTTCCAATTCATATCTTTAATCTCTACTAAATTAAATAGATTCCCACACTCTTCCCAAATTGGTTTTACTTTCTCACAAAGACAAAATAAATGCTCGTAAGTTTCTTCATATTTACCACAAAAAGAACATAAATTACTATTAACCATTTTAAATGTATATAAATGTAATTTAGTATTATATAATATTATAAAGCATTTTAAATTGAAATTCTGCATCTGATTTTTCTACTCTCTTATTTAATAAGAATGCATATATAATTTTTGAAGTAATTTGATCTAACAAATATACCCTTTCAAAAATTAAAAAGTCCATATCTAATTCCCTATCTATATTTGAGTGAGTATTTTTATTTAAAAATTGTTTCCATGAAGGGGGAATGCCAAGAAAAATACGCTGTATTTTTGTGATTTAAACCCTTTCTTTGAAATTCCTCATTTGCTTTTATATTGCCTTCCTCATCAATAATATGATGCAACTTATAAACATTTTGTTTAAATAGTTGTTCATCAAAAGGAACATGACCATCAATATAAACAAATCTATTATTATTAATAATCTCATTCCTTTTAGATGTATCTTTTTTTAACAAAAACGTTTTCGTGGCCATCCAAACGTCCAACATATCTCTATAAAATGCCGGTAATACTAATTCAGATATACCTATGATTGCATTATTATAAAATATCAAATGATTGCACTCTGAAATCTTGTGCAGGTGGTCAGCAGAGGGCACCCTTTAACCTTACAAAAATTCGGGCTATTTGAGGTATTTTTTCGGTAGGGGGTCATTATGGCCCCCTTAAGATCTCGGCTTTGAAATGCCCACTCGTCGTGAAAACTTGCATGCATGTCAAGTAAGATGTAACAAATACCATGTTGATTTTGTTTTCTTCAACAAATTCTCTAATTTGCATATTTATGGTAATTTATGCAAAAAAGGTAATAAAATTCAAATTTTTGCCCATAAATCATATATTCTTTATACATTGGTTTTCACTACATATATTCTTTAGACGATTTTGAAAAATAATACAACAAACAAAATTGGAAGAGCCCGGTTATTACTTATGTTTCTATTGTTTTGATAATTTCTTAAGTATTTCTTTGTTTTTTTAACTTATGTATTTCATTGTTTTTGTTGTTTTATTTTATTTCCAACTTTAATTTAACTATTCTAACCCCATAAACAAATACCTGAAAGGTATAATAAACAAGACCAATTAGCAAATGATATATCTGTTTTTATAAAAAAAAAAAAAATCATATTTCCATATGTTTTGTACATAAATCACGAAAATTTGCGAATTTCGGGTTAACATGCAGTTACAAAAGGTCACGTGACTTCGTAACAAAAGGTCCGATTTTCATCCTTACGCGTTTCTGAGCAATCAGAAATTCCGGAGGGGGGAGGGGCATGATGGCCCCCCGGTCTTATTAGGGTTAGTCGAGCTAAGGGATATTATGATAAGCAAAGGTCAGCCGTGGATGTCGGTGATCTCAATACCTCAAACACTCAAACAGTAGACAGTTACCAAGTGGTGGTAGGAACTTCATCCGGTCTCAATCAAATCCCTTTGACAAGGAGTTGTGGTTTTTAGTGATAGTACGTTGGACGCTTGCAGTTGGAGTTGCCAACCGCCAGGCCATGTGAAGCAAGAAAATCGTCAACATTGTGAATAGTTGGATACACGCTCCTATACGGTTGGAAGGGTAATTTGTGACTTCTGCCCTACAGTGAATGAAGGCCAATGTAATGTCCACATACCCTCATATGTTGTAACTAGGAGAAAACATTGACTTCGCAGAAGACATTGCAGATCGGAAGGGCTCCCTGCATGGGACAGCGATGGCAATTTTACCAAAGAAGCCAACATGACAATGAGGCACCTAGACTATAACCCCCAGTCAGCTTTGAGAGACACACCAAAGGATCTGATGACATGTGCAACTACCAAGCTGCTTGACTGTCCAAAACCAAATAGCAAAAAAAAAAACAGTATGTGCCTCATTCGGACTAAGACGTATCAAGACCCTCCACAACCATCAAATGGCTCTCTTCCAGATGTTACTTTACTGATGGGTCGAACCGTGGTTAGGTATCAGCAGCGAGCATGCAGAGGGGATTACCGATTAATGTAAGACAAAATAATAGGCGGAAAAGCTTTTGCCAAGCATTAAAACAATATTGTATTAGTAGCGAGTATAATTAGCTAAATATACATTTATGTATTTCTCTGCCTTTGTATAATGATTATTGTAATTAAGTATTGTATATATATAGTATGTGGGCAACTCCAGCGTCACGGACATTACAAACAGACAGTATTTTCATGACTTTCCAATGCCACTATAGTCCAGTCAAAATATGTTAAAAAGGGGGTCAACCCACCACTAATTGCAACAGACACGATTCCACTTGTATTTGTTGTAGAATAGCCACCAAAACAACATACTAAAAGTTGACGAAAATTGGAGTGGTGGATAAGGGTCTAATTTGCATAAATTCAAAATGGCCATACAGCCTTTTCAAGGCCATATCTCTGGATATGAAGCACTTAGAAAGTTAATTCTGGTGTCTACACCCATGTTTTTAAGGTCAAGGAACACAATTATAACTAGCAACAATTAGCAACATTCAGGCAACCCATCATACCTAATTTGCATAAAGTTGTAAATAATGTATTCAAAATGGCCGCCATGTATTCTATCTAAGACCCCGTTTACAGTGAGAAAAAGGCAGGGCCGGGCCAGGCCCGGGCCAGGCCGCGGCCGAGTTGGCCCCGCAATTTTGTGCGTTTACAGTGCGAGGCCAGGCCGCGGCTAGTTCCGACTGGAACGTTTTATACCGCGCGGAGCCCACTATAATGCATCCATTCCACTATCGCTACATGCCCACTAAACGCGCAATGCCCTCTGATCGCGCTACCCATGAAGATTACGTACGTGCGTATATTGCCATATGCGCACGGGGGCCGAGAATGAACGCGCGGTGCGGGAGGAACCAGCATACGAACAACGCTAAGGCAGTTAGCTAGGCCGCGGCCGGCCTACATTGTAACCTTCCAATATTTTGTCGTAGTGGCGCTCTGCATGTAAACAAACGATTATTTTGGGGGGCGCGCCGGGGGTCACAGTGTAGATCCGGTCGCGCGCGCGCGGGATATTTCCAATGAATCTTTTCCCCAATTCCCTATGTTTATGCATGTTAAATGCACGGCGAACTTTCGAATATCAAAGCTGCCCGTACCTCTACCCTACAACACGAGAATATGGACGAGGAAGCTCGACTTCGTCTACTTCGAGTGCAAAATCGTGACAATGACAGGAGGATGAGGAGATCTCGACGTACTTGGCTTGACACACCGAAGAAAATACCATGAAAGCGTGGGTTCGATTGTTATGGTACGGCGTCATTATCCTATGACGTAATGATCCTTTCACTTCCGGGGTAGCAGTTGGCCCCGCAATTGGCCGCGCAATTGGCCCCGGTGCGTTTACAGTGAGAAAAGGCCGGGCCAGGCCGAGGCCGAGACTACCTCCAGAGCTGGTCCAAATGCACGGCCAGTTTGGCCTCGCAATTGGCCGCGCAATTGGCCCCGGTGCGTTTACAGTGCGGGGCCAGGCCGCGGCCTGGCCGCGGCCTGGCCGCGGCCTGGCCTGGCCTTTTGCTCACTGTAAACGGGGTCTAAGCCTTTATCTCAGTATACGAACCCAACAGAAAGATGTGTATTGTATATAAAAGCATATTTCCAGGTTATGGAACAGAATTATAGTATACTTGCAACATTTAAGCACCCCCCTTATGAATTCATTCTGTCGTTATTCTATATACATATTGTCAATGTCAAACACATGATTGTGGCAATTTCAAGCATATTACTCATGAATACCTAATTTGCATAAATTTGAATATATACATAAAACCTAACAGAACTCCTTCCTAGCTCAGTCTGTACATTAAATATTCGTCGAAATAAATGTTTGACTTAACATTTAAGAATGTTTTACACTACATAGTTTGCTAGAAATGCTAAAAAACCAATGATGATATCTGAAGCTAGTGTTAATTCATGAATGGAATGACAGGAAAATGCATCACAGAGTATACATTCAAAAGAAGAGATCAAGCCTTGACTATGAGTGAAAACACATTAGTGCAAACAAAAGAGGGAGCCATCCAAATCGATCCTCAGCTACTGTTTCAGAGACTCATAACATAAGGAACACGCCAAGACAATCTCTGAGAGGCGTTTGATTATGAGCTGTGTAGGTATCCTCCTGCACTGTTCTAGAACAAGTTCACACCACGACTGGCATACAAAGCTCAACTGGCTGATACACTTTGGAGACGTTTCATGCCTCCATGAGCATCTGTACATTCAATAGATTCTTAGATAGCGGAGCATTACTGCAGTCTGCACATGATCATCTGGAACAAAGGTCCATCATATGACGACATCTGCAAACAGTATGTCTCGTATGTGGAGAAACACTATGATAAGCCAACTGTGGTGATTCAGGAGATTCCTAGGAGCTGCAGCTTTGTCTGATGGAATCGGACTAAACTCTCCATCTCGCTCACTCCAACCCCAGGCCAATCGCTGGATTTAATTTCCCTTCCATTGCTTAACGACAGGAATACATGCTGGCTATGAAAAGAATCAGCTGCATAAGTAGGTTGGACTCTAGGTGGCACTCTACAGGTGCTGACCTTCTCATGGAAACGTTGAAGACGGAGACTGTTCAGGTTATCATCTGGCTAACTTTTGTATAGACCAACAATTGCGTTCCCTCCTGCTGATATAACATCCGTCTTTGTGCTCCTTCGATCTCCAAAGACTACCGCTTGTTCCTGGAAGATCTTGTTAGTGCGAAAAAGCCTCAGAGCTGTTCCCTTCCTAAATCCATGAATATGGGATGTCGTGTCACAGCCAAGGAAAGCATGCATACATAAAATTATGTTACATACTGTGGACCCAGTGCAGATTTCAAAAGTGATATGTCCGAACATCTTTGCTCCTTCTTCATGCAGTGCCGAGGTTCCGGACGAAGAAACATGTTCTGCATTGTTGTCTCGGCATGGTAACAAAGGAGAACCAGACTGTCCAAATCATCTGCAACAAGAACAGTATGGGTATTTATTCCCTCAGCAATGGTGATAGCAGTCTGGACAATGAGTAGATCATCATCTCCTGGATCATGTTTTGTAAGGCACCCAACCTGTCTTAGATGTCCGTCAAGCAGCATGATGAACTTCTGCTTGTTTTTACTGTTGGAGAGAAAGTCCTCCTTCTTTCCGTTGAATACCATCGAACCAGAAATTTGTACAGGTACACACGCGCAATCCAGTTTGGCGTCTATGGATGTGGATGTTGATTTCGTACTCGGGCCCTTCATGTAGCCATCAAACACCACAGTTGGCTTATCATAGTGTTTCTCCACATACAAGACATACTGCTTGCAGATGTCATCATATGATGGACCTTTGTTCCAGATGATCAAGTGCAGACTGCAGTAATGCTCCGCTATCTAAGAATCTATTGAATGTACAGATGCTCCTGGAGGCATGAAACGTCTCCAAAGTGTATCAGCCAGTTGAGCTTTGTTTGCCAGTCGTGGTGTGAACTTGTTCTCCAGTCGTGGTGTGAACTTGTTCTCGAACAGTGCAGGAGGATAGCTACACAGCTCATAATCAAACGCCTCTTAGAGATTGTCTTGGCATGTTCCTTATGTTATGAGTCTCTGAAACAGTAGCTGAGGATCGATTTGGAAGGCTCCCTCTTTTGTTTGCACTGATATGTTTTCACTCATAGTCAAGGCTTGATCTCTTCTTTTGAATGTGTACTCTGTGATGCATTTTCCTGTCATTCCATTGATGAACTAACACTAGCTTCAAATGAGTTATCATCATTGGTTTTTCAGCATTTCTAGCCAACAATGAAATGTTAAACATTCTTAAATATTATGTTAAGTCAAACATGTATTTCGACGAATATTTAATATACAGACTGAGCTAGGAAGGAGTTCTGTTAAGTTGTATGTATATTCAAATTTATGCAAATCAGGTATTCATGAGTAATATGCTTGAAATGGCCACAATCATGTGTTTGACATTGACAATATGTATATAGAATAACGACAGAATGAATTCATAACTTGTGTTATTTCCAATGATATATACATGTGCCGTACATAGCTGCCTTTTAACATATATTTATATGCAAATTAGCTATAAAGGGGGTGCTTAAATGTTGCAAATATACTATAATTCTGTTCCATAACCTGGAAACATGGTTTTATATACAATAAACATCTTTCTGTTGGGTTCGTATACTGAGATAAAGGCTTAGATAGGATACATGGCGGCCATTTTGAATACATTATTTACAACTTTATGCAAATAAGGTATGATGGGATGCATAAATGTTGCCAATTAGGTTACAATTGTGTTCCTTGACCCTGAAAACATTGGTGTAGACACTTAGATTGACTTTTTATGTGTCTCATATCTCGAGAAATGGGATTAAGTGTCCTACATGGCGGCCATTTTGAATATATGTATATGCAAATTAGCTATAAGGGGGTGCTTAAAAGTTGCAAAATATACTAAAATTATGTTCCATAACCGGGAAACATGGTTATATATACAATAAATATTTTTCTGTTGGGTTCATACTGAGATAAAGGCTTATATAGGATACATGGCGGCCATTTTGAATAAATTATTTACAACTTTATGCAAATTAGGTATGATGGGTTGCCTTAATGTTGCTAATTAGGTTACAAAGATATTCCTTGACCTTGAAAACATGGGTGTAGACACTAGAATTAACTTTCTAAGTGCTTCATAGCCAGAGATATGGCCTTGAAAAAGCTGTATGGCAGCCATTTTGAATTTATGAAAATTAGACACTTATCCACCACTCCAGTTTTTGTCAACTTTTAGTATGTTGTTTTGGTGGCTATTCTACATTAAATGCAAGTGGAATCATTTCTGTTGCAATTAGTGGTGGGTTATTTCATATTTTGACTGGACTACTACTAATTCATACCTCTACCTAATGTCTAACTTTTATTTTGATTACAAAGCAATAGCCTGGTTAAGTATGCAAACAAAGTTTCAGAACATTTATCCAATTCGTTACTGAGTAATTCTGTAAAATGTGCGCCGTCACGGACATTACATTTTTTGGGCATGACTTTTTGCATCCATATACATCTTTTCAAAAATTGCCCATGTATATAATTATATTCATTATCTCCTTTATTTATACAAATTCAATTTATGTATATAGTGTAAATAAGTTAGTTTAGATACCTATAGTTAAACGTATTTTGTTTTTTTCTGCAAATCACTATTTTCGGGACTAACCTCGATTAGCACTATGCTATTTTGTTAGTCCCGTTTGTCAATTCTTTTTACAGTATTGTTAATTTAAGATATTTGATCAATATGTAATATGACTATAATTGAAAAAATTGTAAATATTGTTGACAATAAATTTCATTTCATTTCATTTCATTTCATTTCATTTCATAATGAAGCAGTCCTATAATGCGACGAACTTACATGAAACTGCCACCCGAGAACATACTAATCCACTAATTGCCAATGAGGTACTATACCAACCAAATGAGTAGGCACACCGCCACATTATAACAGCACACGTTTGCACTTGACTGGTACCATTGGCGTTAACAGGCGGGGGACGGGGGGGGGGGGGGGGGGGGGGGACATGTCCCCCCCCCCCCCCACATTTGAAATTGGAGGGGATTGCCCCCCCCCCCCCCCCTTTTTCATATATGCTCGACACTAGCACTTGCCCTATTGACCGGGGCAAGTGAAAATTGATATTGGGCAAGTAACAATTCATAAAAGGTCCAGTTTGGTTGACCGATTGGGTAACCAAGAGGGAAAAGGGTATTTTGTTATTATGTGTAAATCTCATCAAGAAGTACGTTGGCAATTAAAGTGTGAGCATTCATTATTTTACTTGCCCACTTTGGCTTGGTTGGAGGGCAAATTTCTAACTGTCCACTACGGAGATGAAATAACAGTTGTTGTATACATAAATATGTACGCAGTCTATGGACTGGTAATATCAAAATTTTTGAACAAATTTTCAGGATATTTAATAAAATGTAAGATTTTGTGTGAAACCATTATGTTCCTCAAAACCACATGTATGCTCTTTTTAAAAATGTGATTATCATTTTTTCTCAAGCGTCACAGTGCTACCACCAATTTTAATCCTGCCAATATTTATAAGGCTAATGTAGGCTATATATTTGAAGAAATGTAACATGAACATCTTCCTGGTATTCAGTTTCTATATTTCCTTAGAAATGGCAGAAAAGTATGTATGTGATCAACATCATTATAACAGCTATCCTTATAGTTGCTGGCATATGACAGTAAAAAAAAGTGCATATGATGTGCGTCATTGGTGAAATATGATGATCATTACGGAAATAATATTGTTGTTTTTTTCACGTTGCTTTTTATGGGCAAGTAAATTTTCTGATTGGGCAAGTATATTTGAAAAAAATATTGATTAAATTGCCCGAACGGGCAAGTAGAAAGAAAAGTTTGTGTGGAGGCTACTACATATATGTACAATTTCTGTCTCAGGTATGCACCAAATGCACAATTTCAAGCCAAAAAATGAAAAAGCTTCATACCGTGAACATGGTGAAAGGGGGACACCCCCTCCCACCCCCCCCCCCCCCCCGCTCGGGCGCTTCGCACCATCGCAATGTCCCCCTCACTTTTGAGAGGCTTTTGACGCCCTTGACTGGTACTTACTACTCACTGTGCGCATGTAAGCCCTACGGATTAGCGCTTAGGTCATGGGTCCAGAACGCAAAAATGTGATCTCTCGTGAGTTGGAACTGCACAAGTCAGCTAAGCATCTGCAGATTGCCCGCAATAACATGGACCACTTGGTACTGCGACTAGGGGACATTTACACCGTCATGGCACATCTAAGTTGCATAAGCGTGTACATCGAGAAAAAGGGGCATCGAATTATTCTGGCCGGACACAGATGTGTACGAATCAATGACAGTGAATCAAATCATTACGGGAAAGCATGTGAGGAGAGCGATGGAAACACATTCATTTTGTTCACCTTACAGTCACTGTTCCATCTGAGGTCCATCTGTACCAGACCGCATTATGGCAGTATCCCAATTTATGTATGTAGCAACACCAACTTTGTAACTGGAGTTGGTACAAAACGATGTGGCATTCCCCTGACAAGGATGCTGCTTTGCCAACATTGAACGCCTCTAGTGGAACTAATAGCACTGTCTTTGCTGAATGTCCGCAGAATACCTGCTGCTGAGACCTAGACACAGATCGACACATCAGTCAGGTAACATCTGGAAGGGAACCATTTGATGGTTATGGAGGGTCCTTACTTTGTCCGAAGGAGGCATAGACTGGGGTTTGTGTTTTGCTATTTGTCTTTGGACAATCAAGCATCTATGGTAGTTGCACGGGTCATTATATGGGATGTCTCTCAAAGCTGGCTGGGGGTTCTAGTCTATGTGCCTCATTGTAATGTTGGCATCATTGTACCATTCAGGGAGCGCTTCCCATATGCAATGTCCTATGCGAAGTCAACGTTGTCTTCTGCGAAATATATATGTCTCTCCCTTACAACATATCCATCAGAAGTCTTCATGCACTGTAGGACAGAACGAACTTCCCTTCCAACCGTATAGGTGTGTATCTAACTATTCACGATGTTGACGATTTTCTTGCTTCACATGGCCTGGCGGATGGCAACTCCAACTGCAAGCGTCCAACGTACACTCACAAAAAAGCACAGCTCCTTGTCAAAGGGATTTGATTGAGACCGGATGAAGTTCCTACCACCACTTGGTTACTGTCTACTGTTTGAGTGTTTGAGGTATTGGGATCACCGACACGCATGGCTTACCGTTGCTTATCATAATATCCCATCATGCCCCCCTCCGGAATGTTTCTGATTGCTTGATAACCTTCTTCTTTTTTTTAGGCTTGAGCAACTTAAAAAAAAAACTTGTTGAAAATCGGACCTTTTGTTACGAAGTCACGTGACCTTTTGTAACTGCATGTCAGCCCGAAATTCGCTAATTTTCGTGATTTGTGTACAAAACATATGGAAATATCAGTTTTCATAATCATTGCCTAATTGGTCTTGTTTACCTTTAAGGTATTTGTTGTTAGGGTCAAATTAGTTAAATTAAAGTTATAAATAAAATAAAACAACCAAAACAATAAAATACATATGTTAACAAAACAAAGAAATACATAATAAATTATCAAAACAATAGAAAACATAAGGAATAACCGGGCTCTTCCAATTTCTTTTGTTGTATTATTATTATAAATCGTCTTAAGAATATATGTAGTGAAAACCAATGTTTAATTATGAAGAATATATGATATATGGGCAAAAATGTGAATTTTATTACCTTTTTTGCGGAAATTACCATAAATATGCAAATTAGAGAATTGTTCGTAGAAAACAAAAATAGCATGGTATCTTTTACATCTTACTTGACATGCATGCAAGTTTTCGCAACGATTTGGCATTTCAAGGCCGAGATCTTAAGGGGGCCATAATGACCCCCTACCGAAAAAAAGACCTCAAATAGCCCGGATTTTTGTAGGGTTAAAGGGTGCCCTCTGCTGGACACCTGCACAAGATTTCAGAGTGCAATCATGTTTTTTATTGTTATTTGGGTGCCCTTGAGACATTTGAATAGGTGCCTTGCTTTCATACCAAAAATCCCACGGGACTTTATTTCGGTGAACATGCTCCTTGACTAAAAGGCATGCTACTTCACATTTTAACAAAAATGAATAACAAATATTGTTGTGTATATGTAATGGTAGTGTGCGTTCTGCAAAATTTACATTTTACTTGATGTTTTGTCTTTGTTGAACGATCAACAAACTCTCTATGGTCCGTATACCCCCAAACAGTATACGAGAAACTGAAGACATGATTGTTGAATGAATGATTGAAGATGCAATTGTTTTTTGTTCGTTATTAGCTAGCGCGCGGTAATAAGCCTAGCCGAGGAAAATACTTGCACACGCATTTTACTGATATCGCTTAGTCGCTTCAGCTCAGACTTTCTTAAATTAATTCACGTTCTGGCCGTAATACTTGACCGTGTTTTACGTGTTCCAAAACATAAAACAACTAATCCCAACGTCTAGTTAGGCATATAATAGCTTGTTGAGGCGATGTTACGACTCATTTTTCCAGATGCCACTCAAGCGAGCAAGGTACGCTAGAACAACGGGTTTGTTTTTGCTTGCGCTGTGTAATTTTATGAACTATAAATAAACGTGGGAAAACGGAAAAAATGCCGGTCTCGTTGCCGGTCTCGGCCCGATTTTCGCCCGAGTCCCGAGTCACCATTGGTCGAGTCCGAGTCCGAGACCGAGTCTTTTTGGCCCGAGTCCGAGTCCGAGTCCCGAAAAAATCGGACTCGAGACCGGTCTCGAGTTCGAGTCCGGACTCGAGTCCCACAGCACTGGACAATGGCCATTTCCAAAATGCGTTAAACTTAAATTTGTATCATTATTGAAGTTTATCTATCATTGAGTAGTATATTTTTGCAATTGTACATATAACCACATGGTGTTATTAATCAAATGAAATGGATGGTATTTCAAATTAACGGCATTGTCAATGCATTCAGCCATATGTGCTATTTCACAAGAACGTACATGCATGCGTGTGACTTTGTGACATGTTGTCTTTAATCTGTGCTCAGACAGCCATGAAGTGATGAATATCGCTGTTTTCCACACAAAATGTACATAACAACTGCAGACATATTGCAATATTGTGAAAAGACAACATCTTGAAGCAGTTATGAAATGATGAGAAGTTGTTCAGTGGGACTTTCTTTTGTGTTAGTTTTGCATTATTCTACAAGCGATGCTATTAAAGGGGTAGTACAGTTTTGGTAAGGCTGAGCTTTAGTAACCAAATATACACAATAACATTACAAACTAATAATTATAACTCCACCATGCTCGAAAGGTAAAGAAAATTACAAACGACTAAGTAAAAACCCTGTTATTATTCAAAAAGAGCCATTCAAACAGAAAAGGGCGCTGCATAAAAAAGCGTAGGTTTCAACCAATTTTCATGCAAAGTTTTGCATGTGATGTTTTGTTGAAATAATGATTAAATAGCGAGATCATCAACAACTGCTTAAAAAACCCTTTTGAACAATTTTGAACAAGTGTAAGCGTTTTTTCAATTTTTTCAAATTTCACCAAATGAGATTTTTTACAAACCATAGTCAATGCATGTTAAACCACATGCAATATTTGATGTAAAACAATATTATGCACACTTGCATGAGTTCTTGTGATTGGGTTGTTTTATTTTCAACCTGTGCTCAGTCAGCCATGAAGTGATGAATATAATTTCACACTTCATGTACATTTATTTACCTGTATAAATGTAATTGATTAGGTAAACTTTAAACAAATCGTGTAAAAGAAATGGCTCATTGTTTGAGAGGAAATTTATTTTGTATTTGTGTCTACAATGTGCTTGTGTGCGCATGTGCGTGTATGGGTGTATGTCTGATTAAGAAACTATAAATAATTGTTTTGAGTAGGTATTACTTGTTTATTTATGTTTAGATAGTGATGAGTGATGAGTGAACATTCAATGGTGAATGAATGTTGTACGACAAGTTATGAGCGAACAGGTAAAGTGATATTTGCTATATTACGTACTAACTTTGGAATCTTATAACGTAAGTTATAAATATCTTTAAAATGAAAGAGAATTTCGGAAAACCGAAACCTCTTCCATGCTTCTATTTGTACATTGCATATCATCTAGGCAATCTGTTTAATATGGAACAATTAAAGCAGTATTAATATTTGTACACAATTGCTTATGCACTATCCTCGAGATCGTGGATGCCTTTTCAGTCAATTCAACGAAGCATGTAATGCCCATGACGTAAGCACAATATTGTTTGTGCAGCGTTCTACAGGATACATTCCACAAATGCATGATCATTTCTGCGGGGTGGGTTCGCTAGTCATAAGGACCGCTAGTCATAAGGACCGCTATTCATAACGCGTACCTTCCTATACGTGAAGGACCGCTATTCATAATACGAACAGGGGGTCGCTATTCAAAAAGGCATAAGGACCGTTATTCATCAGGACCGTTATTCATAATGTGAGATGAGGGTCGCTATTCATAATTCACATTGAGGGTCATTACTCATAAGGACTGCTATTGATAATACAAAATCGGGGTCGCTATTCATAAACATGAAGAAGGGGCGCTACTCATAATTTATATTGGGGGTCACTACTCATAAGGACCGCTATTCATAATACGAAAATAGGGTCGATATACATAATATTGAATGAGGGTCGCTAGTCGTAATACGAGAAGAGGGTCGCTAGTCATAATACGGAATAAGGGTCGCTATATATTCATACTACGAGAAGAGGGTCGCTAGTCATAATACGAGAAGAGGGCCGATACTCATAATACGGAATGAGGACTGCTAGTCATAATACGGGAAGGGGACCGCTACTCATAATACGGAATGAGTACCGATATTCATAATACGAAATGGGGGTCGCTAGTCATAATACGAGAAGATGGTCGCTAGTCATAATACGAAAAGAGGACCGCTACTCATAATATGGAATGGGGGTCGCTAGTCATAATATGGAGTGAGGACCGCAACTCATAATATGGAATGGGGGTCGCTAGTCATAATATGGAGTGAGGGTCGCTAGTCATAATGTGAGAAGAGGGTCGCTAGTCATAATACGAGAAGAGGACCGCTACTCATAATACGAAATGGGGTTCGCTGGTCATAATACGAGAAGAGGGTCGCTAGTCATAATATGGAATGAGCTGGGTCACTTTATATTCATAATACGAGAAGAGGACCGCTACTCATAATACGAAATGGGGGTCGCTGGTCATAATACGAGAAGAGGGTCGCTAGTCATAATATGGAATGAGCTGGGTCGCTTAATATTCATACTACGAGAAGAGGGTCGCTAGTCATAATACGAGAAGAGGACCGCTACTCATAATACGGAATGAGTACCGATATTCATAATACGAGAAGAGGGTCGCTAGTCATAATACGAGGGTAGGCGATCATAATACGAAATGGGGGTCGCTAGTCATAATACGAGAAGATGGTCGCTAGTCATAATACGAAAAAAGGACCGCTACTCATAATATGGAATGGGGGTCGCTAGTCATAATATGGAGTGAGGGTCGCTAGTCATAATGTGAGAAGAGGGTCGCTAGTCATAATACGAAAAGAGGACCGCTACTCATAATATGGAATGGGGGTCGCTAGTCATAATATGGAGTGAGGGTCGCTAGTCATAATGTGAGAAGAGGGTCGCTAGTCATAATACGAGAAGAGGACCGCTACTCATAATACGAAATGGGGGTCGCTGGTCATAATACGAGAAGAGGGTCGCTAGTCATAATATGGAATGAGCTGGGTCACTTTATATTCATAATACGAGAAGAGGACCGCTACTCATAATACGAAATGGGGGTCGCTGGTCATAATACGAGAAGAGGGTCGCTAGTCATAATATGGAATGAGCTGGGTCGCTTAATATTCATACTACGAGAAGAGGGTCGCTAGTCATAATACGAGAAGAGGACCGCTACTCATAATACGGAATGAGTACCGATATTCATAATACGAGAAGATGGTCGCTAGTCATAATACGAAAAGAGGACCGCTACTCATAATATGGAATGGGGGTCGCTAGTCATAATATGGAGTGAGGGTCGCTAGTCATAATGTGAGAAGAGGGTCGCTAGTCATAATACGAGAAGAGGACCGCTACTCATAATACGAAATGGGGGTCGCTGGTCATAATACGAGAAGAGGGTCGCTAGTCATAATATGGAATGAGCTGGGTCACTTTATATTCATAATACGAGAAGAGGACCGCTAGTCAAAATACGAGAGTAGGCGATCATAATACGAAATGGGGGTCGCTAGTCATAATACGAGAAGATGGTCGCTAGTCATAATACGAAAAGAGGACCGCTACTCATAATATGGAATGGGGGTCGCTAGTCATAATATGGAGTGAGGGTCGCTAGTCATAATGTGAGAAGAGGGTCGCTAGTCATAATACGAGAAGAGGACCGCTACTCATAATACGAAATGGGGGTCGCTGGTCATAATACGAGAAGACTGAGGGTCGCTAGTCATAATATGGAATGAGCTGGGTCACTTTATATTCATAATACGAGAAGAGGACCGCTACTCATAATACGAAATGGGGGTCGCTGGTCATAATACGAGAAGAGGGTCGCTAGTCATAATATGGAATGAGCTGGGTCGCTTAATATTCATACTACGAGAAGAGGGTCGCTAGTCATAATACGAGAAGAGGACCGCTACTCATAATACGGAATGAGTACCGATATTCATAATACGAGAAGAGGGTCGCTAGTCATAATACGAGGGTAGGCGATCATAATACGAAATGGGGGTCGCTAGTCATAATGTGCATGAGAAGATGGTCGCTAGTCATAATACGAGAAAAGGACTGCTACTCATAAACGGAATGAGGGTCGCTAGTCATAATATGAGAACCGGATCGCTACTCATAATATGGAATGGGAGTCGCTAGTCATAATGTGAGAAGAGGGTCGCTATTCATAATACATGCAGGCTACGCCATCTGTGAACTACGAAAATTGTTGGTAATTATGTACATGTACAAAGGGAATACTGCGGGGAGGGTGGGCCGAATGGGGGGGGGGGGGGGGGGGGGTGATGAGTCGCGTACGTTATTGGGCACGCCTTTTTTCTTTATTGTATTGTGTTTGTAAAATAAGTATACGGCATATGTTATCAGGTTCGGTTCCCAAGACCTATTTAAGTTAACCGCATACCGCGCGCATTCGCGCGATGCCAAGAATGAGTTATATTTATTCGCCATGTGGCATAATGTGCGTTTTGATTTATTAAAGCTCAGTGATGAAGCAGACGT
>JBAMJV010008979.1:65000-111125 GCA_037951105.1 Echinarachnius parma | reverse complement strand
TGATTCACAGTGCAATACCTATCTCTAGGTGTGTTTATCTTATCATATTTAACCCATAACCAACGTTTTGAATTGTGTTTCATGCTAATATTTATCAAGTGGAAACATCCCAACCTCGATACTGACTTTGTTAGAACTCTACTTGCCCACTTCGGCAAGTAAAACCATAAATATGAAGACACACGCGGTACCACGGGGTACCGCGTGTGTAGCGCCATCTTGCGTCCAACTGTACCGCAGCTATTGCGTTGTGCATGCAGTGCAGCGCGCGATTGTATGCACGCTATACCCACAGTACAGCCCTAAAAATTAAATAAATAATTAAACAAAATGGCGGATTTTCGTCTGGTACCCCGGGGTACCGTTTATGTCATCATATGAAGATTTTACTTGCCCAAGCAAACAATTTTCTTGCCCCCCCCCCCCCCCCCCCCATACTTCTACATGAGATTTACAATGAAAGGATTTTACCCTCATAGTTTAGAAGAAAAATAAGTAAGTTGCCCGATAAATCATAAGGTAATCAAACGACCATTTACAGCTCATTTTATTTGCCCTAGGCAGTCAATTTATAGGCAAGCCATTTCTACGTACTGATTATGAGCTTAACGATAGAAGCTAAACACACCCTCTATCCAAACCAGTGCTTCAATACTGCAATTTAAAATATAAACACGTTTTAAAGCACTGATGATGAGATAAACAAGAGCCACACCCTTTATCTATAAAAACCAGTGCTTCAATACCATGTTTTTAGCATTGAAAGTGGAAACACGTTTCTAGGTACTGAATAGATTTGTGAGCTAAACACACCCTCTAGGCTGTATTCAAACCAGTGCCTTCAATTCCGAGTTTCAACATGGAAGTACACATTTTTAAGCACTGATCAATTCAAAGTTCAATAAGTTTTTAACATGGCAAATGGAAACACGTTTAAAATTGCTACCTCCTTGATTAGATGAGCTGAACACACCCTCTAAGCCTAAGCTCTATTGAAACCAGTGCTCCAATACCGCTCAACGCTCTGGGGTGTTAGAAATAATATGAGACCTCTTTCTTCACAGCCAGTAGGATAAACATAATATCCAATCTTGATCTTTATCTGACTGCAGAGACCCAAGTAGTTCATAAATGTTTTCTTAGGGTTCACAAATGGGAGCACACACTGTGTGCCATTTGAATTTGAGCTTATGTACGTATTACTGGTTCTAAAATAGTTGTCGTACATAGCCATAGTGTACAGGATCAAAAAATGCGTGCTCATGAACAGCTCTGTTTATTCCCCCATTAAAATCATAAAAGGAATTGTGCACATACTGCACATACTTGTGTGATATACATGTATGTAAATTGAAATGGAAATCTTTGTTTGTTTGTATTTTGAGAAAAAAATGCAAAGGAAACAAAAGTACAAGTACAGCGTATTCATATTAAATAGAACATGAGTGTACATATTTTATTCTTTAAAAAAAAAAATCAAAATCAAAATTGAAAAAATATGAAACTTGACATAAACACAAAGTGAATGATGCACATTCACGTTGTAGTGTACATGAATTCATTGCCATGGGGGACAGCTACCCATTTCAACATGACAGTAGCTCCTACAATGATGACGAACAACAAATAAAACAATTTCTCTCAAATGTCATGCCACTCATTTATTGACTCAAAATGACCCATTTACAGTCAGTCGTTGTGTGTGCGGCCAAATAAATGGCATCTAGGAAATGCAGGCCGCAAACATAAATTATCTACAATACATTGTGTATTTCTGCAAAAATGTGATTCAGGGCCATTTAACAGACTAAATGCACACCATAAAAGCGGCATAGAGAAACGAGTTGGTTACATTACAAGCA
This sequence comes from Echinarachnius parma, assembly GCA_037951105.1. Lineage (NCBI taxonomy): Eukaryota > Metazoa > Echinodermata > Echinoidea > Clypeasteroida > Echinarachniidae > Echinarachnius > Echinarachnius parma. The sequence continues at coordinate 109,263 of JBAMJV010008979.1, read as the reverse complement.
CAAGTAATGGTTCATTATGCGGACAATTGATCTACATTATCGCTTGCATAAAAAATGGCTTGTAAAAAAAAAAAGCAAAAATACTTGACTTTAGAGCTAATTACTTCACTGTGAAAGATTTTGGAGTGCTCACTTTTTCCAGTCCAAGTTTTTTTAAATTATTTATTTCTTCAAATGTTAAAAAGCTACATTTTGGTAATGCTTTCTAATTGTTTCTCCAGTGAACATTTGAAGTAATGATTTTATGTAACGCTGTTAGGTAAAGAACAATTCTGTCTCGGTAGAATTCAAAAGTGATAACGGGATGATCGTCCCGCTTAGACTACGGACATTAGACTTCAAATTATTCTTGTTTCGTGTTTTAAATTGTCTGAATTTTGAATAGTCATCAATATTGGCACATGTATGACTACAGTACAGACAATCTTTGAATTATTGTTGTTGCTGTTGTTTTTTTTTGGGGGGAGGGGGCAATGTGTAAATGTAAAAACAAAAACAATAATAATTTTACTTACCAAAACCATGAATTTTGGTCGATACTGGTAAGATCCAAAGAGACCAAATAAGACTAAGATGATGTTGATGAATCCCCCAATGATAGGCACAAACATGTAGCCCAGGAAATCAAAGACCAGTCTCTCTAATGTTGCAATCTGTACAAAGACAAAATAGCAAAAAATCAAACAGAATAATCAACAGATATAGATCTATCTCTTTATCTATCACTTGTGTCAGTTTAGATTTGATGTAAGAGAACAAATAGAAGTAAATGGTATTATGTTGAGAAAGCCACTGATGATAGGCACAAACATGTAGCCCAGGAAATCACAGACCTGCAGTCTCTCCAATGTCCCAATTATCTGTACAAAGAACAAATATCAAAATTGTAAAATCTAACAGATTCTCTATTTAGGTGCTAATTTTGAATATATACAATGTAGGTTCCTTGTGTTATTTTTAGATTCAGTAAGCAATGTAAAACAAAAATAAACAGTATTAGTAAGCCATCACTGATGAGCACAAACATGTAGCCCCACAAAATCAAAGACCAGCTTCTCCAATGTTGCAATCTGACAAAAGAAAATATCATCAAATAAAATGTGGTTGTGTCATGTATTTAAGGGGGCACTTTCGGGAGCCTCACTTGGTAGCACATGTATGATTTCATAACCAGGCAATTCAGGGCAAAAGCTTGTACTTGGTATAACCATGGGTAAAACCATGGGTAGTAGGGTCCATGGTAAAACTGTCTGAACATGAAGGGACTACTAGGGATAAAAGTGAAATTCACCTTTATCACAAAAATTGAAAATATCATGTCTTGAATTAACTACATTGCAAACTCTTGGGGTACTTTGTCAATACAATTATGTGAGTATTTTGTTTACATTTCACGTCATATCGAATAACATCCTCGTTAGAAATAAAACATGTACATACATGTACGTTGAAGTGGCAATGTTTGGTTAGAACTATTCTTGGCATATAATCATACCGATGGATAATAAACAGCACTGATAAAAACACACAGGGGGCGCAGGGCAAACCGAAATGCCAAAAAGAGCCCCGATAAATTTGCATAGAGTTCAATGCGAAACAAAATTTAGAGTGTTATTATTTTCATGCAGGCAAACTTAAAAAGTAGCCCCCAAAAAATAAATATTACATTTCCCCTGTGTACATTATACAGGAAACATCACTATTCATGTCGCAAGTGGCTGTGTACATGTATACAGTGTATTTGACATAATTGCCCCCTGAGTAAATATTTGAAATGATAATACATGTATGGCAAGCAGAGGCATACTACAGTACTACAATGTGTGAATGATACATGATATTTATAAATACAAAACGACCCCATCCAATCCCATCCATCCATCATTGAATTCTAGATACAGTCACACCTGTCTTTAATAGTGCCTGGCCACCTGTCTGAAGAGCTCAGCCAACCTGCCTATACTGGTCATCAAGGGATAACAGAGCTCAGCCAACCAGCCTATAGATACTGGTCACCAAGTCCAAGGGATAACAAATACAATTCATTTTCAGGGGCTACTTTTCAAGCTTGCTTGCTTGCATGAAAAAAGCACTTTGTTTTGCAATGAACTTGGCTCCTTTAAATATGATTTTCAAGGTCTCCATTTTGGCATGTTGGGGGTAAATTTACCCTGAGCCATGTGTATGTTCACTGCTGGTCACCAAAAGTGATTCCCTGTGAAAAACAGTGGTATGGGGTCACCTGTCCACATTGGCCAATTTTCTTGTTTCCCTTGGGTGGTCACTACATTGTATGTCACAGGTTTACTTTAATATTCGTTTTAGCATTTCAGGAGCTGTACATATAATATGTAAATGACCCTGAGCCATCATGTATTTTTTTCAAGTAACAATTGGAATTGGAAGTATTCAAGAACTTTGCTATTTTTTCTCTCATTAAATTAATAAAATGAGCTTGCCAGAAAACCAGCTGTTACTGTTGTTGTTTTAATTTCTCTTTTGTTGTTGTCCAGGTATGACTAATAAACAGGGAAGTTTGAAACTTTGATGATGATGATGATGATGGGGTAGAGTGATTTACTGGCAAACTTCCCAAAATAAATTATTCTATCAAATAACCCTTTGCCTACTTTCAAATTCAAGAACTCTATCAAGGATGCAAAATCTAGAAAGGTACTGTACCTTCTATGATTCTATGTTGAAACTTCCCTGTGGTGTGGTATAATGAAACAAGGTACATACAGTCATAATTTGTGAGCACTCCCAAAGTAAATCACCTTCATATTCAGGAAGTACAAATTTTTTTTTCAACATGTTGTACTGTAATACATATTATAAGGTCAGTTGACATTTAGTTGTGACTATTGATTATATCACGAGCAAACAATTATCAACGCACTTTTTCATTCAAGCATCAAAACTCCCTAATATTCATAATTCAGCATTCATACACTTTTTCATTCAAGCATCAAAACTCCCTAATATTCATAATTCAGCATTCATACAACTACAAGTGATCCAATAACATGTACATTTATAATCAAGCCTCCTCACTAATATTTTTCCTTACTGGCCCATTCGAACAAGTAAAGTCATAACTTTTCAAATTTTACTTGCCCGAACAGAGAGTTAACTTGCCCGCTTACTTCTACCAGAGATTTAAACTTAAGGAATTACATTATTCTCTCATATTTGCCCAATAATTGGGTTGCCCGATTGCCCAAACTAGGCAATTTATGACATTTTATTTGCTCATCATCAATTTTTACTTGCCCCGGACAATAGGGCAAGTGCTAGCAGGTGTCGAGCCCTGTTATAATGGTACAATGGGTTACACCTGACTCTGTATAGATCTAGCCATTCATACGGTGTAGTACATTGTACAAAAGAATACCATAGATGCACTACGCATCTCAGTGGGAGACCAGAGAGATGCATTTAGATTTCAATTCTATTGTTCATAACATAGTGTACATACTGTAATGTACATGACTGTGTATGAACGACCTGTGTAACATTTTCTTGTCACTTTGGTGTATATGTGTCTTTGTTTTAACATCCACTCAAGTTCTAAATGTTATCGACTTTATTGTATTTATGGGTCATTCCACGGGGTTGGGGCAATTTTTGTGACATACCAGAAGTGAGAAACTGTGTCTCCTATCAACTGTAACAATGTTTGCTCAAATTGAGTTTTGCATAAAAAGCATAGCAAACTCTCTTCAGAAGTACTCAAGCTTCATGGTGAATCAATATTATGGACTCAAAGTTTATGTAATGTTATATGAATATGATGTCCATGTAACGGTGGTAAAAAGAGAAATGTGTATTAAGCAATGATTTTGAAGAAAAGCAACTGAAACAGGAACGATTCTGGTAGGGCACTACTATATAATATTCATTGCATAAAAATCTTCAACAGATGATTTCATCTTCCATGTGTAGTAGAAGATCTCATACCACCGTTACATGGACATCGTCATATTTTTTGCCCCAACCCCGTGGAATGACCCTTATATATCATTTGAAATATTATTGCTGTATGTGTTTTGAATGGTTCCAAAATAATAAAAATGAAATCTGTACCATTTACTGGTGATGTATCATGTTTTGTGTACTTGTTATTAGCAATGTACAGTACACAGGGAATGAGGAGTGCTGATTTTCATTTCAATTTCTATTGGGTGTAATTTACATTGTGACATACATGTTGACAAATTTAATTCAAACACGATTTTTGTAATTATTGACTTTTCTTCTCTAAATCCAAAGTGTGCTACACTGTACATGGTAATGTACAATGTAAACCCTAGTTTTCTGTGATAAAATCATCAAAATGAAAAAATCCTGCCATACATATTCCCCTTGCCTACGAGATATTGCATTTCTCATGAATAAATGCGATCAGGTCAGGTTCTTTTAGTGAATTGGTAAAATCACACTTCCTATAGATACCAGCAACTTGTTAAATAGCATCAACTTCAAACACAAATTTGCAAATTTTCTCTATTATAATCAGTAATCTTTGATGAGGAAATCTTTAGAATCAATAACCTCAATTATCTATACTTCCTATTTCTTATCATAGTAATCTTATCAGAACAAAGTGCTGGTAGTTCTTTTTTCCCTCGTCAGTTGAGTAAATCATACATTACTGGTAGTTAGTAGTAAAGGATGTAATTGTAGAACACATGTGTACTCCACGATTACATCCTTTACATATTAAATTATATGCTCAATAGTTGGTAACTCGGTGGAATTGAATGGCAACCACTGAGACAGGCGAGTATTAAACTGATTTACAATTTAAAATAGAGTATCTTAAAGGGGATATATTACACATTACTACCAGCTTGGTTTTGCTAGTACTACCATTTAAAACCAAAATGTAATAGCTTGCGAAAAGAGGTGATATAGGTTTACGCATGTTCAAATTATTTGAGTAGAATCAGAAATCAAGATATCAAGATAATTTGAAATGTTTAAGTTTTCAAACATCTGTGTTCAGAACTGCACTGCTTGTACTTTGAAGAATGGCTGTGTTGTGTAGAGCCGTACGCTCATAAAACTTATTTTGGCGGGTTGGACAATTGCTTCTGTTTACAATTACTGTCAACACAAAAGCTAATCTTCAAAGCTTGTTATTTAGAGAAAGGTTCACAATGCTAATGGCATGTGAAAAGATGTGATAACTATGTAGTCAGTCTCACACTCTCTCAAAAGCAATTGGGAAGAAAGAAAAGAAATGTAGCGAAGGAATGGGAAAGAGTATACAAATTTTTTTTTTTAAGAGAAAAGAGGGAAAGAGAGAAAGAGCAAAAAGAAGAAAAAGGGAATAACGGGAAAGGAAGAAAAGAAACTAAAAGAAATACATATTAAAGGGACTTAGTAACATTGTCCAAATCCTCAAAATAAAATTGTAATTCTAGCGGTTCCTTTATACCTTGTTGTATTCGTATTAACAATAAAATCATGGGACAGCTTTCGGTTTTTCAAATTTCCCTTTCATTACAAAGATATGTATGATTGAAGTATTTAGATAAGAAAATCTCCGGGCGAGATTTTCATCCCTGTACAAAGTGAATGCAGTGAGTTGGTGAATATCACCCAATATCACTTTGCATTTTCGCTCATTACTTGGCCATACATTGTCCATTTGACCTGAAATTTTCACACAATACCCTGAGGACATATGAGATAACAACAGTATACATTGCATCAACCATTCATCAGTTTTTGCACATCTCAACAAAGTTACTAGATCCCTTTAAAAGGGAAGGAAGGAAGGGAATGGGAAACAGAAAACAGAAATGAAATCTAAAAAAAGGGTAGGTGAGGACATGAATGAGAGAAAAGCAAGAAAAGAAGAAAATATCCTTAAAAGAAAATAAACAAAAGTAAAGAAAAGGTAAGGACAGACAAATTTGAACTTTGAAGAAGGAAAAGAAACCTGAAAATTGTAAAAAATTGGAATTCCCAGCGTTGAGCCGTGAGAAACTCTCTTTATTGTACATTGCCAACAAAGGGCTGCTTCAGATTTGAGTGAGTCAGGTGAATAGCATTTGGGAGAATGAATAAGTGCAGTCAACTGAATGGTAAAGGTGTTCAGAGTTGTATAGGGGTTAGATACCATTACCATTCAAGTTTTCTTTACAACTTCTTTTGTATATTATATGTGACCGGCTATAGCAAAACCCGGCACTTGTCAAAAATCAAAATGTAGATTTTCATACCATTAGAAAGGCCTCATCACAAGCTTTCATTTGATGCTCTGTTTATAACTAATTGGTCAATAATTGGCGAAGATTTGATTGTTTCAATTTTACAATCATAGGTCTTTTACACACATTGTGTGAACTTAAAATGCCCATTTCTTTAAAACATGAATTACCGACAAGTGGCAGGTTTTGCTATATTATATAGCCAGTCACATATGGCAAATGATTGATGGAATTTGAAGTGCATTGTACATGTCTTTTATGACCCACTGTCTAGTATGTTATGTTGTTGGACCTGTAATAGCTAATTATGCATGAAATGTTATACTGTAGATGTAGTACAGTATGAGTGTACTAGTACATGATATACCTGAATGATAATTCTTATTTTTCAGATTTTAAATCTCTTGCTTACTTGTTGTTAGTGTGTTGTTTTTTTTGCATTTGGATAGCCACTGAATGTCTACCAAAGACAAATATATTATCTTCATTATTGGTATCTTGAATTGGGCATAAATGAATTGGGCATAAATGAATTCACGGAACGAACGGTCAGCATTTCTGAAAACAATCCTAATAATTATTGCGGGACACTGCATCTAGTGAGTCCCGTATCTGAGAGCTTCTGAAGGGTACCAATCAAACATCCAATCAGTCGTTTATTCCTGGGTTTACTGTTTCTATTACTGACTCTTGCATTGCGTGGTTAGGATTAAATTGATTCTCCATTTAGGTCGGACAGGCTTAATTTGTGACTCATCATACAATAGAATACAGTCAAACCTTTTAAACCTGTCTTAGTGCAAGCCTCTGCAGTCCGCACTAACTTTATTTCATACTTGCCTGCTCAGGCAGGAAAAATATTTTTAAAAAATTTGTTTGGGGGGGCAATGAAGGAATTTATTTTTAATTTTAGAGGGCTACTTTTTCAATCTGATGGAGATCACACAATATTTCACAGATGGTCATTTTAGGGGCTACCTACTGATTTCAGGGGGCTATTTTGAAAATTAGGGGTCAAAATCACCCTCAGCCCCTGTATATTTCAAAGCCTGCTGGGGGGCTACTTTTAAGTTTACATGCATTAAAATAGCACTCTAACATTTGTTTTGCATTCAACTGTAGATGTGAATTATATCATCTTCCGGTTCTCCTTTTTTCATTTCGGGGGCCTTAATTGCCCTGAGTTCCCGTGTATTTTTTTCACTGTGTTCATGCTTGCAAGTCAAATCATGACTTGTCAAATGAATTGGCCAAACAGAAAATTTACTTGCCCCCTAAAACTAATTATGTGAAACAAAAATTAACGCTAGAGGTACATGTAGCTCGATTTGCTTGTTAAATTAAATTTCGGACTTGTTTCAGATGAGATTTACAGTCACATACAGAATTACATTTTTCTTGTATTTATTAAACATTCATGGTATTTATTTTGAACACAATATGGCAAACAAGCTGAATTGCACGTGCTAAACATTCAATTAAATACAAAAAGAACAATGTAATTCACATGAACCATAATTGTGAAATTTAAATTACATACGGTATGTTATTTTGAAAACTGATTCAAATATTAAAAATTACATTCTTACACTTTTCTAACTAATCATGAATTCATTTTCACTTATAAATTTTATACAAAGAATATCATTTACACGTATAAAAAATAGCTGAATTGGAGTTGAATAGCAATGTTAGTTGCCCAATCTCGCAGCCAAAATAGACTAATTATGACATTTTACTTGCCCAACATCAATATTTACTTGCCCCAGGCAAGCAGATATTGATCATGTTTTAAAGCCCTGCTTAATTCTTTCCTTTTTTAAATTTTGTAAGTTCTTTGATAGGGGGCATTATTCATGAGTTTATCATTATGACCCTGGCACCTCTAGATCTTGGCAATGAAACACACATTCCGCAAAAAATATGCGTGTTAAGTAATGTGGCACTACATGTACATACAGTAGTAATTAACATGCACTGTATAAATTTGTCAACTCAATTTTGATGGAAATCTGTCTACCAGATCTGATTAATGCAAATTATGTCAAACTATTAATTAACTCATTCAAACATACGTGGTATACTAATTAGTGCAAACAAGATTGATATCATAATTTTGCTGATTTAAATATTTCATTGAATATTTGATTCCACAACATTTTTGACCAATTGAAAATACATTCCACCAAAGTAGCCTACATGTAGAACTAGAAGGAAAAACATTCTGATTCCTAAAAAAAACAAGTTATTTTGATTATTTTGTAACTTTTCATGCATTGCATTTCTTTGTTCTTTAACACATGTATGGGCATTCTCTTCGAAGACGTGCCCACGACTTGGTATGCATGACTAAAAGAACCCGAGTACGAGTTCTGTGTAATTTGTATAGCGCATCGGTTCTTTTAGTCAAGCATGCCAAGTCATGGGCACGTCTTCGAAGAGAATGCCCATGTATGAATACATTGTAATTTTGTCTTTTATTGGACATCAAAATAACTCCTTTCTATATCAGCCCCAAATCAAATACAATGAAAATTTGACCAAATAACCAGCATTTTACGGATCTCTTTTGAGGAAGAATGTTTTGTCTGTGTTCTGTAAATCATACAAACAAATTGGGGTTATAATACAACGTTAGAATTAGAACTTTACAAAAAGTCATGAAAATGTATCATATATTAAATAAAAATTAAAATGTTACTTTTTTGTTGATGTTGGTTAGTTAGTTAATTTTTTTTTCTTCAAATAATATGCGTTGGAATTTGAAAGAAAACAATCATGATGTGGCACTGTGAGATTTTCATGCATTGCCAATGAAATTATCTTTGTATGATCAACATAAATTACAAGAATGTTTTTGAAAATTGTAATCTCATCTGGAAATGACATGAATTTTTGTCAATTTATCTGGACTGATTTAATGATTCTGCATTCTATTTCTGGAGCTGGACAAATGTTATTGACAATAAAGCAATGAACAGAGGAAATGTAAACAAAATATGTAGAATGCAAAATGGTGAATAAAATTCATCATGATCAAGGATTGTCAAATCATCTCTTTAAATTGCAGTTTGGCCAATAAGAATAAGTAACCGAGTCACACAAAAGTCGCACACTGAAGTCAACAGAAGCTATCGATGAACTGCGAAACTCCAACGCCTAATCTCCGGCGTGGTTGCTTCTGGCCTCCCGGCTACTGGACGCAATACACACGCACTAAAATTATTTCCAAAATCACGATCCTTTGAAAGATAGAAAAGGGGCTGAAACTTACCAGTTGTAGAATACATATTGTAATCATCGTACATTCCCTTGTGCAGCATCCCATTTTTGACGGGTTTTATGGTAAACAATGATGGAAAAGTAGATTCATCTGCGCTTCACGCATACATAATCGACGCCGCAAAGCTCCACATTATTTGTGCATAATTTTTGCATGTAAAAACTGGTAGTAAGGTACCGTACTCCGTACCATGCATGTACCATCGTGTTATTTACGTACGATATTCGGTCGATTTCCCAGCCGCTCCGGAGTTGAGATCGCGAGATGGATGCACAACAAAATTATGGATGCCTATTATTTTGGGAGCAAAAATGATATTCGCCTTGTCAAATTGTTTTATGTTTTTATCATAATGTAATATCTACACAAATTGTCATTCACATGGAACTATATAAAATGTGATTAATATTCCAGTTTTGCATCCATCCATGAAGACCTAAAGTGTTTCCCCAGTTGATGTTTTTTTTTTCTGGTCCCAAATGATGCTCTTTCCATGCATGCATTGCGCGCTAATGTGCTTTGTTCCAACAGCTGATTACTGATTACATTTATCATCATTTTTTGGGGGGATGTCAAGATTGAATAGAGATGGGGAGCCGAGTCCGATCCAACCCCAATTTAAATTTCTAATGTCATTATTATTATAGCCACGGGTCGCCTGAAGCTATTTGATCTAAGTGCCTTTGTCCCGAATTTGTTCCCTCCACTTTTTACACTTTTAGCTGTAAATTGGTGTTTTCATATGTTGGCAATTTTTGTAAGCAGAATTGCAGTCTATCAACTATAGGCCTATACTAACTTTAGATCCGTAGCCTATGAGAGGTTATCTTGGTATAACTGTTCTAGATACAGCTAAGGTTGATATATATACATGTATGTATATAGATGGCCTAGATATATAAATATATAGATATAGATAAATAAATAGATATAACTTTACAAGTCTTCATCGATGAAATATATATATAAAAAGTCAACACAACAAACTAAAAAAACACGATATAATTACATGGTAAAGCTTTTTATTCAATCACTTCTAAGTTCTAACCGGTTTCGTACTCTTCAGAAAAGTAACTATATAGATTTATTATAGATAGATAATTGGAGTAGATAGAGAGTGGGTAGATAGATAGATAGATAGATAGATAGATAGATAGATAGATAGATAGATAGATAGATAGATAGATAGATAGATAGATAGATAGATAGATAGATAGATAGATAGATAGATAGATAGATAGATAGATAGATAGATAGATAGATAGATAGATAGATAGATAGATAGATAGATAGATAGATAGATAGATAGATAGATAATGTAGATAGATAGATAGATAGATAGATAGATAGATAGATAGATAGATAGATAGATAGATAGATAGATAGATAGATAGATAGATAGAGTAGATACTGTAGATAGATAGATAGATAGATAGATAGATAGATAGATAGATAGATAGATAGATACTGTAGATAGATAGATAGATATATAGATAGATAGATATATAGATAGATAGATGGATAGATAGATAGATAGATAGATAGATAGATAGATAGATAGATATATAGATAGATAGATAGATATATAGATAGATAGATAGATAGATAGATAGATAGATAGATAGATAGATAGATAGATAGATAGATAGATACTGTAGATAGATAGATAAGATAGATAGATAGATAGATAGATAGATAGATAGATAGATAGATAGATAGATAGATAGATAAACAAATAGGTAGATAGATAGATAGATAGATAGATAAACAAATAGGTAGATAGATAAATATGGTGGTGATGATGATGATATAATTAGGGTTAGGGTTATGAGAATGGAAGCAGGACTAGATAGATACCCAGAACTAGTATTAAACGGATGTCCCAAAATAAATATAAATTAATCATTCAAAATTGTCATCATAATCATCATCACCACCATCATCACGATAATCATCATCCCCATATTCTTCATCATCATTATCATCATCATCATCACGATAATCATCATTACCATATTCTTCATCATCACGATAATCATCATCATCAACATCATCATCATCACCATATTCATCATCATCACCATTATCACCATCATTATCATCATCACCATAACCATCATATGATGGTGATAATCATCATCACGATAATCATCATCATCACCATCATCATCATCATCACCATCATCATCACCATCAACATCATCATCACCATATTCATCATCATCAGCATCATCATCATCACCATATTCATCATCAGCATTCATCATCACCATAACCATCATATGATGGTGATAATCATTATCATCATGATCACCATCAGACATTCAAGTCCCTCAATGAAATAAATAATAAAAAACCAAGGACCCTGATAAGACAGACCAGAAATCATACTTTGTTAATTGGAGTACCATGGTCACATGCATGTATACTGTGAATGTATTTATTCAAATTCCACAAATACATTGTATGAAATTCATGACGGTAGCAATTTAACTTATTAGTGGTACGATTAGTACTGTGCAAAAATATAGCATATTAAAATAGCTTAGGCTCACTTACTGTTAAAATAATATAAAATATAACAAAAGCATAATACAGGAATTACATTTCACCAAGTAGTTATTTCAGTTACAAGTTACATCTTTGGAAAGAATATGTTCAAGAAGTGCATTAATGTTTTGAATTCTGCTGATAATAAAAAACATAAGTATTGAACTACACTTTACTGTGCACATGCTTAGAGAAAACCTGTGCTTGTTTCTATTTGTGTATAATGTAAACTGTCTTTCTGAGAGAGCGTGTAATTAAGTTTTATGAGTAAAGAATGAATTTTCTAGAATAACGTTCTTATAATGGATAGCAAAAACATAAAGCAGTTAGCAGAATAAAGCTTTTCAATGGAAGCATGACCAGAATGCGTTTGGGTGGGTTGCATGCATAATGCACTCGCCTAAAAACAGATAGCATTATAAACACAGGTACAGAAAATATGAAAACAATTTGACAAATATTGGAATACCAAATACCGGATACACATTTGTAATTTCTGAATGTCAAATTGTAAGTATTGTTGTCATGCCTTCAAGCTTGCTAACAAATAAATTATGTCATATCGGAATGACATGAGATATGGGTAGGAAATTTGGAAAAAATCTGACAAATATTGGAATACCAAATACCGGAAACACACATTTCTAATTTCGGAATGTCAAATTATATTGTGGTGCCTTTGATCGTGCTTACAAATAAATGACGTCATATCGGAATGATAAAAACACAGACTGTAGGAAACATGAAAATAAATGTGACAAATATTGGAAAGTATACCGGATACAAATTTCTGATTAATGAATGTCAATTTGTATGTGTATTGTGGACATGCCTTCAAGCGTGCCAACAAATAAAAGATGTCATATTGGAATGATGTTTACAAATTATCAAAACAAATACATTGTAACACAATGACATAAACATGACATCAGCCTTATCACAAAACAAATCCACTGTTTTTTTATTCAATAAACAAAAAACAAATAATTCAGATTCTGTGGATATTGGCTGCTGCACGCGAATGCCTCCCAAAGATATTTATTTACATTGTTGTCCCACGTTTGGGTAAATAAAAGGTAATGACCTATGAGCGATATAGTCTAGTTTTTATAGACCCTGATCAAATCATTCATTCCCCCTCCGCTCTTAGCCCTCTATATGGCGGCAACAAGAGTGCTGTGCCAACAGCAGTAATCTGGCAACCAAAAGGCAAATCACTGCTGTTGGCAAAGTTCACTCTTGTCATTGGCATATAGCGGGCTAAGAGCGTAGGGGGAAAGAATAAGTTCAGTTGGGTCTAAAACTAGACTATAAGCGATAGAGCGTGTGACCAGCATGCCAGTCATCCTCTTGCTCATGGGTACCAGAGCAGAAACTTCAAAGTTGTAGTATGATTATTTATCTTGGTGGCCTTGTCATACAGCAATGATACAGGGAAACAAATGAAGTTATTTATTTATTTTTGAGGGGGGGGGGGGGGGGGGGGGCTGCTTTTCATGAAAAGTGAAAAATTAAAAATGAAAAGGGGGCTACGTTTGCCTGCCTGAAAATAACTCTAAAATTTGTTTTGCATCGAACTTAGAATGCAAATTTACAGGGGCTCTTAAATTATTTTGGGGGGCTCTTTTTGGCATTTCAGGGGCGAAAGCACCCTGAGCCCCCGTGTATTTTTTTTTCCCACTGCAATGATAGAAATGAACTGTTTTGCCAAGTGGCCCAGTCAGGCAAGTAAAAACAAGAATTTTAAAAACTCTAGTGGCCCCAAACCCCAAATTTAGTTAAATTTGGTTTCCCATTTGGCCCAGGGAATATAATGACATCAATGAATCTTGGTGGCCCGAAGCTTAATTTCAGTGGCCCCTGGCCAACGGGCCTGTGATTATTTTGAGCACTGCATGCAGTATAGAATTGCAAGTTACAGTTAGAATGTAAACGTACCATCAAAAATTAATCTTCTATAACAATAAAATGGCCCATTCTTTTCTCTAAGTTTCTAATATCATATAATAAATTATTTTCAGCTATTTTTCCTATTAACAAACATTCCATTTTTTTTAAATCTCAGTAAAATTCAGACCACTACACTGAATTATCCTTGTCATTATACTATTATACTATTATATCTTTATGAAATATAGCTTTGTATTCCTTCAGGAAAAGTTATTGTAAAGGCTTTTTAGAACACTACATACATGCAATAAGATTTGTCGTCACAATCATTAACTTTGTTTAAAAGGTACATGTGAATACAAATGATTTCATTACTAATAAATAAACATTTTAAACAACAAAATGGATACATCACACATCTAAATATAAACACCTAAAAAAATTCTGCAATTCCAGTATGAGCATTGAAATCTATCTTGTTATACATTATCATACTCAAATTTAAAGCCAAATAACAATATTTGGAAATGCCCCCCACAAAAACAATGAATATATTATAGCCATGTTGAAGGTGAAATGTTGCAAAATATAACAATATTTTCAATGTGAATTTTCCATTTTTGGGGGGAGATGGGCTGTGTTATGAATAGTGTCAAGGTGGTCACACAATAACAATGCATTTTGAAACATTTCAATCTTGACCTGGCCTCATATTCAGGTGTAATGCACATTCCATAATTATGCCATTACAAATATGGGGTGTCAATTTAAAGGGGAATAAACAGGCTCTTCAATGATACAAAATTTGTGTAAGATAATATAGGGACAAGAGAGATACGAACGCTTAAACTTGAATTGTGAGACCTTTTTTAGGTGTTACACATATAATCAAGATTACAGTACATATGCATCAGCATGCAGCACACATAATTATCTGAGATATATCAAAATACAATTGTACATGTATAAATAATTTAATAATAATTTTTTTTATCATACAGTGTAATTACATGTAAGTACAAGAATATAAAAACAGTACTTAACTTGTCGTGGAAAAAGTTTTCAAATCAAGTAAAAACAAGAAGTTAAATATCTAAGCATCTCAAAACTAAAATATTTAATTCAGCCAATTTCTTCAATAAAATCCAAACTACATTTCAAATCCAGTACTTTATGTATATATATATATGCATTATGCAAGTTAGTTGTATCTTCAAAATAATGGCTCAAATATTTCTCTTTTAGGAAAACTCTTCAAAACATTTGTTGCTGCAATCTGACAATTTCAGGAAAAAAACACTTGCAGATTGTTTTGATTTTATGAATACAAGTTTTTGAATACCGTACTAAGTAGTACTCTGCAATCTATCTGTAGTTTCTTTATTCTGAAAAGACAACTTATTTTCCATAATAAAGGAGACATTGGTTAAACAAATAAATACATTCAAAGTAAATTGTGACCAATACCTCGATCTAAGTCCTTAAACAAAATTGTATAATGCTGCATCATACAATTTTTTGGATGTATAGCTCTTATCTCGAATACAAGCTTCTTATATGAACACAACAAAAATACTACATAAATATATTTTAATGACACATTGTTTGTTTTTATCTTGAATAAAAACTGTTAAAAACACATACAATTTCATTGACCGTTGACTATTTTATGTACACTGAACAATTTGGGCAGCACCGCAAGATGAGATGTACATTGCACCGTTTAGACAACGCATATTTTCTAATTATGTTCTATGAATAAACAAGCACCCACATGGAAACAAATGCGACTGTTCATGATTGAAGGGTCAATTGGCACCATTCAAACAAATATTACAAAGATGGAGTTGTACACTTGGAAATGTTCTTGAACGGTTACTGTTGTATTTTGTTTAACTGCATACATACAAGTGGATATTCATGCAATTAAGTGAAAATAATATGTAGAAAAGAAGAATAAACAAATGGAACATACAATAAATACAAATTAACTCTTAAAGGGATCTAGTAACTTTGGTGACATGTGCAAAAAGTGATGAATGGTTGATGCAATGTGTATTATTGTGATCTGATATATATGTCCACTGGGTATTGTGTGAAAATTTCACGTTAAATGGATGTTATATGGCTGAGTAATGAGCAAAATGCAAAATGTTATTCACTAACTCATTGCACTGACTTTGCACATGGTTATGACTATCCAGTAGATAGTTCAAAATCTGAACACTTCACTCATAAATATCTTTTTAACAGAAGGGAAATTTGAAAAACTGAAACTTGTCGCATGTTCCTATTGCTAATATGAATTCAACAAGGTATGAGAGAACCGCTAGAGTTCCAAGTAAGTTTGGAGGATTTGGACAATGTTAATAGATCCCTTTAATATAAATGAACTCTCTTAAATCTTGGTCATAACACTGCTCAACACCTACACTTAACAGGGAATACACATTTATGGCTAGTACGCACCCTGAGGAATTAAAAAGGTACACAAGATAAAACTGTGCCTAAATGACCAGGTTAATTAATGCCTTTTTAAAGCAGTTACAATTACTGCCATTCATGATTATACAACAAATACAATAAATATGAAAATATAATAAGTTTGATTTAAATAGCACTTTACAAAACAGTATCATCTCTAAGTGCTTTACACTATCAACTAATTTGTAATGGGATGCCCTGTCAGACTGCACACTGGGTGC
Source organism: Echinarachnius parma (assembly GCA_037951105.1). NCBI lineage: Eukaryota > Metazoa > Echinodermata > Echinoidea > Clypeasteroida > Echinarachniidae > Echinarachnius > Echinarachnius parma. Next base: position 92,614 of record JBAMJV010008979.1, on the reverse strand, counting down.
ACTACCTCAACTCCATGGGGAGCATTCCTTCCAAGCTGCTCATGGGCATTGAGAAGATTGTTCACATAAGGGCTTTCACCTCCTACCGGGTCCCCATTTACACTTGGGTAGAAAGCAGAAAAGCGATTGATCATCTCGCTGATGAACAAACGCAGTGCCCATGCGCTGGGTTAGATCCAATGATTGGACAGTATGTATAGTATACTCTACCAGTCTTCCCACAGCACATCCACAAATCAATATTTAAAGCAATAAACTACTTAACAACATCTGGTATCTCTATTGAATGTGCTTCAAGAATGTATATTTTTATTACAGGGAATGTATATTTTTGGTAAAAATAAAATAAAATTGGAATTACATGGTATAGGAAGGTTTTATGTTGTCATGTGAATTTGCGACTATTTTGTTTTATTTAAGCCGATTTGGAAATGCAAGCGTATAGCAATGAAGTTTAATAACAGAAAACATCTTTCTTGTTTTAGCCTACCAGGCAAAAAAAAGAGAAACGAAAAAAAAAAAGCATACTCTCTTCATCTTTCCCTCAGCTGTTTTCCATTGCCGCATGACGTATCGGGACCTTTCAGCACAGAGTTAAACAATTCCAGATGAATCGTACGATTTTAGTTGCTGTAGGCCCGTGAAGTCGGCGAGTCGTATGGATTTGTCACTTAGTCTTTTTTCCTCACCATTAATACAAGTTTGTCTGTGGAAGCAGGGGGTTATTTGTTCCCTGACTTTATCGCATCCAAATCATACTCCCTCCTTTGTATCTCTCCATTGAAGCCTGGCTTGAGCTTGTTAAGTCCTCTCCATCACAAGGTTGTCCATGAAATTAGAAAGAGTTGCTTTTACGATTTTTAACCCGATGCTTACGGGAACCGGGTGGGCTACGTACAAAGTCTATGGGGATTTCAGAATCTCGAAGTGAACAGGTTAAATTGGCTCACCCAATCATATCCCCTCCTAATTATCTCTTCTCACCAATTACTACAAGTTTGTCTGTGGAAGCAGGGAGTTGTTCATTCCCTGATTTTGACTCATTCAAATCATACTCCCTCCTATATATCTCTCCACTGAAGCTTAGCTTGAGCTGGTTACAAGTTTGTCCATGAAATTAGAAAGAGTTGCTCTTACGATTTTTAAATTGTCTCACCCAATCATATCTCCTCCTATTTATCTCTTCTCACCAATTAGTATAAGTTTGTCTGTGGAAGCAGGGAGTTGTTCATTCCCTGATTTTGACTCATTCCTATCATATCCCCTCCTTTCAGACTTTATTGGTTCACACAAATCTGAATGCCCCTTCCATATTTCTCCCTTCACTTACTCCCGGCTACTGCAGGTTGATCCTCACCATAACAAGTTGTTCTTGCGGACTTCGGCTCATCCCAATCATATCGCCTCCTTTTTATCTCTTCTCGCCAAATACTACAAGTTTGTCTGTGGTGGAAGCAGGGAGTTGTTGTTCGCCGACTTTGACTCGTCTCCCAAGAACACCTCCTCGAAGCCCATGTTGTCCATCCACTGCATGTCCATACCTGTGTCCTCCTGCAAGACCAAAAATAAGAAGAATTTGAATCCAGAACAAACATTATAAAACCAGTTACCAATTTAAAGGGATAGTACAGTTCTGATCAACAAGAATTTTGGTGACTAAATCTTGCAAATTATCATTAAAAACTAACAGTTATAATTAAATTATGCTTGAATGGTAGAAAAACATATTTATATAAACAGTATTAGGGCAATTCCAAGCAAACGCCGTGACGGTCAGAGGGTGTTTCTCACAATGAAAGTCCAAATAACTCATAAAATCTAAATATCTAGAACCAACTTTTGATATGCATCTGTAACCACTATCCTACCAATAATTTACAATAGGCAAGAAAACCAAAATTCCCGATAAATTATTAATTATGAATATCAATATCTGCTGTAACGCCGTGACGGCAAAAAGACATGGGTTTCTTACATGATAAGAAACTAAGTAAACTCTGTGAACTACAGGAACATTTTGCACTTTTGTCACATTGATTCTTTGTACTAGACATCAAGCTAGAATATCCAAATAAAAATGTAGAAAAAATCCAATGCTCATAGTAAATATGATATCATAAATGTATCTATGCACTGTAACGCCGTGACTGTAACGCCGTGACCTCTGAATTGTACATGTTATATATATGGGAGATATTAAAGAGATGAATAATATGATATAATTTTAATGTAGTGATCCAGAATCAATAAAGAACTAGATGAATGGGTGATATAACCAAGATGCTATTAAATGATCATCCGCATGACACAAATTTGCAGCACAGCGCCCTCTATTGATCAAAAAATCTTTTAGGACATAATTGAAATTCTTATCTATTTCAGAAGTTAGTTAATGGAACCATCAAATATTAAAACCAAAATACATACTTAAATGTAACAATGAAATATGAGACCTTTGACATCTGACCTTTGACCTTGTTTCTCAAAATAACATACAAATGTTTAATTTTTGGTCTGCACAGTGCATACTGGCAAGTGATTTGTTTCATGTAAAATGATTTCAGAGTTAGTAAATGTTTGTTTTTGAATTGGTAATTATCCGAGTGACCTTTGACCTGTGCCCCAAACAGTTTCAGAAAATTGTCTTTTACCTACAGTACTCTTTCTAACATTGATTCTGGAACTTAATTGTGAGAACAAAAAACAACAACAATATTTTGACCTGTTGACCTATGACCTCCCATGACCCCATTCCCTAATCAGGTCAAATACTTCACTGGACGCATACCAGTATTATTATCATGTTATCCTTCAAGGATTCTCAAACTATCTTGATAATAATATAATTTTTGCATATTTGTTAGCTATGTGACCTTTGACCTTTGACCTCATGGACCAAAATCATATCCAATAATCCGTACCTCTAAATACATGGATTGTACAAAGTTTGAACGAAATCCATCCAACGATTCTTGAGATATTGCAAAAAAAAGAACACTGATGTACAGATGCACATACAGACAGACGGACATACAACCCATACACATACATGACTCTGGTAACTTTGAGATGGAAACATTATCAACTGACCCTATTCATATAATTATAGCATGAGCAATGCCCAAGCATACCTACAAAAAATATCTTACACTATTTGGTTATGTATACTGTGTTATGTCAATGGGAATCCAGTAGGTAGCGTCACGGCGTTACACAAAACGTAACGCCGTGACCAAATTGATATTGATTATATTAATAAGTGGTAAAAGATAATGCTGCTATTTAGCATGCATATTATAGCCCTATGGGCTAATACAGAGAAAACAAAAAATTATTTCATTCCCATTCATATTTTTCCAGAAATATTAAAAATATATGTTTTTAGTGTAACGCCGTGACATATTAATGATTGTAAATGAGACAGTCACTGAAGCGGAACGAAGAGCGAAAATGACGAAATTGATATTTATCTGAAAAATTGAAGCAATGATCCTATCAACACTGAAATAAAATTTTATGAAAACTCCTTTTCGCAGTTCTTTTATGCTTAATATTTAATTGAATGTTTTGTGAAAATAACTGAAAATTAATTTATGCTATATATTAACAATAAAATAATAGTTTACAATTTTTTTTTTCAAAAACAAACTACATTTTTGGAAAGTTCAATCTTTTAGCTTTCATTTGATACCAAATTTGTTATGGTACAACGAATTTGAAAAATCAGTGGTTATGTCAATGTTTGCTTGGAATTGCCCATTATGTAAATATTGTCTTAAACTATTGAATGAAAGTTAGTCCCCAACAAACATTAATACCAATCAGATAAAATATATTTGTGGATATTTTAGCTGTTCCTGAACTGATTGTGATAAAACAAATTTGATTCTGTCTTAAACATTTTAGTTTCTTCTTCATTTTTTAAGCATCCTCTAAACCAAAACTAAGTTACCCCTTTAAGATAAAAGGGCGGTATTCTACTAAATTTATCAACTTAGGCTGGACTAAGTGGATAACCTTGGACTAACTAATCCACACTTTAGTCCACACCTTAGATTAGTTAAACCTGCGAACTTAAACAAGGCCTACCAGAATGCCAAATTTTAGTCAGGACTTAATTTATCAACCTAGTCGGAGGTAAGTCGACACTTGAGTTAGCACTTTAGCCCGGACTAATTTAGTAGTTCTACCGGCCATTGAGACTAAACCCGATGAAAAACAAAGAAAATAATAAGAAAATGTGTGATACTTTTCAATCTATGAATATCTTCAAAAGTTTACCTTGATATGCAATGAGTAAGATATCATGTCAAAGACAATCATTTGTGTAATATGATGGCACCATTGTCTTAAAAATGAAATAATAATAATAATAATAATAGAGATTTATATAGCCCATATTGCAAAAAGCCTCAAGCGCTTAAACATATTTACATAACATTAACAAAACTAAATTTTAGGGTATATAAACATACAATGTATTAACTAAGAATTAACGATCACAAAAGGCTAACTTAGAAATCAGGATTCCAGCAGAACTGTTCCATTTAATTTGTTTTATTTTAACCTTCCTCTTTAGATACATGTAGTGTACATGAAGACAATGCAAGAAGTTAACCTACATTTCTTGTTGCCTAATCAGGGGCAAACATAACATCAAGAAATTTCAACAACAAACAAATTATGGTATATTTGGTTGCCTGGGCAAGTCAAAATTATACTTGTAGATATCCTCATCCATGTCCATCAAGGACAAATTGTAAAATTTATTTTTCACGGGACACTTTTAAAGATTGCCTGCATGAAAATATCAAGTCAAATTTGTATATCGCAGCTTAATGTTGGTGGCCGACTATTCTTATAGCGAGTAAAACAGGAGAATTAAGAATGCATTTATAAATTTACCTTCGGAAGTTCTATGTGCGTCGTCATGGCATCCAGCGCCATGCTGTTCCTCCAGGAGCTGACACGGTCGCCATGGTGACCCTGGGAGAAGTCCACGTGGAGGATCTCCTTTTTCAGCTCCTTCTTCTGCCGCAGGATGTTCTGCTGCCTCACTTGGTGGCAGTGGTACACCAAGACTGGTCAGGAGGAGGGTAGAGAAATTAGAATCAAATATTATAATTGAATATATATAACTCTATTTTAGACTTGTTTTCTTGGTACAGTGAAACCTCATAATAACGAGGATCTTGGGCCTATTGAATTTACCCAAGTGTTATATGGCTACCAACCACCCCACATACGCCTTGTATCCCGACACAGCTTCCTCCATTCTGTCCCACCACCTGAGCAGAATCCTTCACTATCAAGCAAGCCCATACTCATAAAAGGACTAAACCTAAAGTGGCCAGAGTGGCAATGCCTGAACCGAATGCGGACGAGAATGGGGCGGTATAAGGCCAACATGGCAAGATGGGGCTATGCCCATGAAGAAGATACTCTCTATGGACCACATCTTGCAGTGCGGTGGGATGGTAGCACAGATGAAGACCTGGCCCTTGTAAATGACAAGGCCATCACAGCCATCGAGTGATGGAAGAACTTAATTTAGGAATTTAAAATTAATCTTGATCTAATTAAGGAGACGAACCCAAGTGTAATATAAGATATCTTGTTGTATCAGGGATTGAAAAATAATGAAACACATAGAACTTGGACCTGTGAAACAACCTCGCTATAATCAGGTACCACATTATAACAGAGCTCGTTATAAAGAGGTTCAACTATATTATTCTTCATTTCCTCCTGGTCCTCATGTGTATGGTCCACCTATGGAGGTTCTACTGTATCACTTGTATATTAGCAGTGGTACACCAGGGCCCCGTTGCAGAAAGAGATACAATCAATTGTAAGTCAGATCATGTGTTCTAGATGCGCGAATCAGATTGGTTGAAACGCGTCAAGTTTCTGACTTACAACGAATCGTCACTTACAATCGATTGTATCTCTTTCTGCAACGGGACCCAGGACCAGCAGATAGCAGACAATGGGAAACAAACATATGTAATACTGCATACATCTCTTTACATCTCTTATCAACGTATTCTACTAGTTATGTTTGGTGTATTATATGAAACAAAAACTCATTATGCTTATTACAATGAGCTTAAATCATTTTGAATCCAACAGCTATAATTATATTAAAATGAAGAGTAATGAATTGTCGCCATGGTATCTGTGAGTGACCCAGGGAGAAGTGCACATGGAGGATCTCCTTCCTTTATCTCCATCTTTTGCCGCTGGATGACATGCTTCTTTAAAGATTTAAACAAAATAAGTGCATCAGTGAACAATAGGTCCAAAAGAAACCAATCAATTGGTTCATAGCAGCTCAAGAAAAATTGATATTTACTAAATAATAAAACAAAATTAATGAAGAATAAAACCTTATGGGCAGTGGTACAATTACATGCTAGCCATGCACTGTCTATGCATTGACACACAACAGTATGGTAATACTACAAAGAACAAAGCTTACATAAATTGATATCAGATGATTTTTAATACTCACATAAAATGAAGAAAACTGCTGCGCACCCAACAGCAATGCCGAACCACTCCAGCAGAGACAATTCATTTGGCTCGGCAGTGGGGATCCGGGTCCCAGTTGTGGATGTTACCATTGTGGGTGTAGGGGTAGAAACTACAGTGGTAGGGCTGAGGGACTGAGTTGGGGTTAATTGGGTGTATGGTGGTGTTGCATTGACTGGCCGAGAGGAGGGCTGGGCAGTAATGTGTGTTGGAGTTGGGCTTAATGAGTTATAAGGTGTAGTAGAGGATTGCAATATAAATGAGGGAGTTGTTGGAATGGTTTGGGTCGTAGGCGTAGCACTGAGTGATGATGACATTTGCAACGTAAATGAGGGTGTTGATGTTAATGAGGTTGATGATGGTGGCATTGATGATGGTGACAATGAAAATATTGGTGATGACGACGATAATGATGATGATAATGATGTTGATGATAAAACATTTGAACTTCTTGTTACATATTCTGAGCTAGTCATTACAAAAGAAGTTGGAAACGATGTTGGAAAGATTCTTGAATCGGCCGAGGAAATTATTGTTGAATGGAGTGATGCTGTATTCACTGAGGTCATCATCACTTCGGTAGTCAATACTGTATACCGTGATGATGTGGGCTCTACAATGGGAGTATCGGAACTCAAAATTCTAATGCCAGAATATGATAGGGACTGTGAAGCAAGGAATGATGTTGATAATGGTGATAGTGATGGTGATGGTGATGGTGAAGATGGTGATGATGACAACGATTGTGATTGAATGAAGGACGATGGAATAGAAGAAGCAAGTGGAGTAGCCAGAGAAGAATTGAGGGGAGGGAGAGAGGTCGTAACGTTGTCACTGCCCGACCGCATTGCACCCATCAAGACCAACAGTAACACTGCATATAAAACAAAATAAGGAGGAAAAAGGGGACATTAAAATCTGATTTGACAAACAAAATATCATTATTTATAATATTAATGTTAAAATATGTCATAACATTGTCGCTGCCTGACTGCATGATGCTCATCAGGACCAACAATAGCAATGCGTAAAGTAACGCATAAGGGGGGAAAAGGGGTTGCATTAAAATCCAATTCAATGACATGCAAATATTGATGTCAATAAACTTGTTGCTCACATAACTGATATCTGCCTTTCTACAGCCAAACCTGTGTTTAATTAGTCCATAATTAGTTCCACTGGAACTGTAGAAAATGGCTTCAACATCTATTTTAGGCAACATTTACTTTAATACCGTAAATATCTACAGAACGAAATTAAGTTTTGTGATATTCCACACTCCACAAGATTTATATGTAACTTTAAAAAAATATGTTTTGTTATGTTTTCATGTTGCAGAGTATCTGTTAGCCTTGAAATTATATAGCTTCAGGCTATCAATATTTCATTCATGCTTAAAGCGAACCAAAACGCATTTAAGACAAAGCAAACTGTGTAGTGAGACCTATTTTCACACATCACAAATGTCCCTGAATCACCTGTTCCATGAATTCTTATGAAGAGTGGGCATAGTTTCTGTTTTGCTATCGCAGGCTCTTTATGGATGCTCTGAGTGGCGCCATGATTTTTGTTTGCCGCCGAAACGTGACGTTTTTTTGGACTGACGTTGATTGGTCTAACCAAATGCGATTTTAACTATTAGTTTAATAACGTATTTTTATGAAAAATCGGAGCGAACGAAAATACATTGCACTGCTTATAGTTTATAATTTTGAATCAAATTATTTAGTATGTGTTTTAGTTGTTTCTCCTTCGAAAACATGTTAAAACATGATAGTACATATTTTCTAGTCAGAACGAGGGTGTTCATACGACATTTGACTTGAATGATATCAACGAGCGCGTACGCGATCCTCCATAATTGTAATATTTTTGCTACTCTTAATTCAATAGTTATACTTAGAAATATCATGGTATATATAGATAATTATGATACAAAAAGTCGTGCATTTATTTCCGCCTTACCGAAGCATAATCTAGACCACGAGCATTTATTATTCTGATATGAATCACTGTAAAAGCAACTAAATTTGCTTCAGAGAGGGAAACAATGCCATCTCGATACTACAGCTCAATTGTTTAGGTGAAATAGTGGGGTAAATGACAAACTTGCATTTCTTAAAACTGTAACCTGGTAACTATAGAAATACGGGTCTAGGCAATTCATTCACTGTACAAGCCTTTATTTTGTACGACAAAGAGGAATGACACCCCTTTCCAAATCAAAGAAAAGGGATGTTTGGTACGTAGTTCGGCATCTTCGCAGCTGTTTTGGGGGCATGCTAGAGAAAATCGAACATGCTCGGCACGAATCATATACAGCAGTGTGCACGTTCACGCTCACGCTTACGCCAAAACAATTGTTACCATGGCAACCTCTGACAACTCTGTCAAAAAGCTATGGTATATTGTCTAAATAACCACATTTAGTCACATTTCCACACTTCCCCGTCTCAAATGGTCGTTGGTTAATATCTTCTCTTTTTATATAATATATATATACTTTTTGTTGTGGCCTGTGATTCAACAAAGACAAAATTGTCTCTTCTTTCAGCATTATCATGAATGGAATTTTAGCGTTGAAGTAAAAAAAAAAGTCACATCTTTGCTGGGGGCCCGCACAAAAATGTAAACATGGCAGTTTCCATGTTAGTACGGGACGCCGCAAAAAAAAATTGTGTCGTCTCTTTGCGAGATTGGTGCGGCCCCATCAGTGGGCCATTTTTTGTGATTTGTATATCAAATTAAAGCTCTCGGTGCTGCAAACGAAGTAGCATAGATGAAATGCTATCATTTTGGTTCGCTTTAATTCTTCTTGCCTATAATAAGGGCAACTGCATGTAATTTAATTTTGAGTTTTGTTTTGTTGTTTTGAGTCACTCTATTCTTTATTTATAGCTCCAGCAGAATATGATAAATCTCTATTTTACTTGATTGCAAATTCCCGCATCTCTAGCATTGTTAATTCAAACATATCTAGAGAAACTGACCAGAGATTGAAAAAGAGCAAAGAAAATGGGATTCCAACGGGATTCGAACCCGAGACCTCCGGACTGCTAGACCGGTGCTCTAATACCGACTGAGCTATAAGAGCGCCGGTCTAGCAATCCGAAGGCCTCGGGTTCGAATCCCATTGGAATCCCATTTTCTTTGCTCTTTTTCAATCTCTAGCATTGTGTTCGGAAGATCATCTTACCAAGAGTAGGTCCATGAAGAGGAAACGTTCTCCTAAAAGCGGCCATCGTTCCACTAGACTATGCCAGACTCCAAAGGAGATTCGGTTGTGTGAAGGTGCATTCACATCTACTTCTTCCTTTGCGCATCTACATGTAAATAATGTTTAGTGTGAATCGTCCTCTCCACATCTGTAGGTGAATGAATACAAGTGGGATTAAAAATCAATCAAGCATGACTGCAATTTATAAACTAACACCATTTAGTCGATAATTAAAAGAGACAAAAGAATAAAATTAATAATACCTATACATGTGTATAGTGATCACCTAGGGGGAAAAAAGAAAAGTGGCCACTGTGACTGTACTAGAGATGGGACCTCTATAGACTCCATAATAGGTTCCTTAAAGTACCACCAGTGACCACCCAAAAATGATATTCTTATGAATGAAAGATAACATCTTTAGTAGTCCATTCCATCAACAAGATAAGAAAAATATGTTTCCAGAAAAAAAATATAATTGGAAAACGCATCACCATTCTAAAGCATTCGTTCATGGGTCTGCATGTACGAAGACTACCTTTGTCCAGAGCGAACTAATCGTCCAGGATTCTATTGTCTCCAAACGTATGCGTGGCGCACTCGCAAATGTTTGGCGTGTACGGAACCATGAAATAATACTGGTTCCGTAAGTGGTGGTAGTTAATTGCATTGTGTATGAATTACAGTTACACAACCCTTTGCAAAATGTTGGGTATCTATTTGATATCACAAAATGGTACCAAAACATATAATTATATGTTGTTCTTTGCCTGGTGGTCCCCTTTAATATTATTTAGTAACCCTGCACATCACAACCAAACTACTGCGATAATCTTCAGAATTGAAGGAGGCAATTCAAGGGAAAGAAGAACTAAAGAAAGGTGCGATAGACGATGACGATGTGTAGAAGAATACCAACCATACTGAAACTTGTAGGTGGAATGAACCATTTATGAAATTAAAATGAACTTAACTCACATTATTTTAGTAATTTATAGTTTACATGACATGCTGTTCGCACTCTTTGAAATAATTATAATATCTACACTGCACTATTCACTACACAAACTGTCAAACAAAGTAAAACTTTCTAAATAAAACAGTCACAATGTCATAACTCACATGTCATAACTTTAACAAAAATTACAATTCAGTTCATTGTCAATTACAATTTACAAATCCAAACTTGACTCACTGGTGACTGCAGTCTGAGCTGTGTCTGTGAGTGGATACACATTACACTATTTGGATTTGATCAAATCTAGACTCAGAATCACAATGTCAATGTTAATCAAAGTAAAGGGATGTTGTATTGCTTGTATTTTTCTTCATTTGTAAATATATGAAAACTATACATAGTAGTATGCATGTACAGCCTATATACAATTTTGTATATAAAAAGAGAAGGTTTAGCCCTTATATTGCGCACGAAATTGGCTTTTGGGCTTATTGCTGCCAGACTGTCGCTGGTTAGACATCTGAAGCTTGCTATAATTGATTGGAACCGCGGCGTGCTACCATTACAAACGTGCATTTAAGAGCATCACATTATTTCGCTGAGGTAAAACTTAACATTAAATGACGTGTATAGAATTCTGACCCACAGAGCAGCATACATTCAAGACTACATAATAAGCAACTAGGATCTATAACATTACATAACAAGAATATTACTAAGCTGACTTCGCATACATTCAACAATTGGACCTTTCCTAATTGGCTTAATTACATTAATCTTACCTTTAGAGTGAAGAAACAGAGGCCAAACTTTCAAAGAAGATTATCAGAAGTCAGCTGTTACTAGAATCAAAGCCAACACGCCAGCGCAACCGCCGAATTGATGTACTCGACAGGCCCGTGATATTGAAGTAAGTCTGCCCATCGCCACTGAAATATCGCCGCCCACATCAATAATAGAAGGGGCTGCCCGGCCGCGCGCGCCACGCCGGCGGCCCCGGCCCAGCGCGTTTGGGCTGCAGGCACCGCCCAGCTCTGCTGGGTCATTTTTTCTTCTTGCAGATCTTGTGGAGTTGTACATTGTTTTGTACACCATTGCAAACCAGTATTTGAATGTTTGATTTACTATACCCAGGTTTCAATAAACGAGCTTAATAATAACAACATACAAGCTTACTTGCTTAATAAACTATTAAGCCATTAAAAACAAAACGCAAAATAGACAAAAGGGATGTCGGGATGAACAGGATAAACATGATGAATGAAGTAATTGATTGATTCAGACATGCATGTCAGGTTCAGAATCAAACTTTGTGTCGTACTCAAGACGATCATCATCGTCTTCATCATTCATAAACTTTGTGTCATGATATTGATAAAGAGACGATCATCATCAGGCAATGATTAATTATCATTTATCATCATCATTCAATCCATCATTATCATCATCATCATCATCATTCGTCGTCATATTCATATTCATCATCGAGCTAATTTAAAGGCTTTTTTGTTTGTTAAAGTATTGTAAGTTTTAATTATTTTATTTTTGCTCCTCGCAAATGCTACGGAAGTGCTGAGTAGGGGGGAAGCAGTCAGCTGTGACCGTACCCGTACTCTGTCTACGTCGCGAACTATTTGCAGTTTCGCAGTGAAGAATATTACGGGGAACGTCTCCTTGCTCGAGTGAACAAGCGCGCTGATTGGCTGACCCATTGAAGTAGTATATTTCAATGGGCTGACCACGCCACTCCGTACTCGCTCTACACCCAACGCTAATTCAGCCGACTACCGTAGTAGATTTCCACGGTACGGGGGTATTTTCGGACTGAGTACGACCACCCGCTGAGATTAGCGTACTAGATGTCCTCCGTAGCATTTGCAAAAAGCCTCTATTGTAAGATTGCGCTTTATAAGAAAGGAATAAGGATTATTATTATTATTATTATCATCTTCATTAGATCATCATTACCATCATCATCATCATTAATCATCATTAATCATCATCATCATCATCATAATTCATCATTCATTATCGTCATCTTTCATCATCCAACACCAACATCATCATCAGCATCAATCATCATCATAATTCATCATCATCGTGACCATGATGATCATCATCATTACCACCATCATTCATTATCGTCATCTTTCATCATCCAACATCAACATCATCATCAGCATCAATCATCATCATAATTCATCATCATCGTGATCATGATGATCATCATCATCATTACCACCATCATCATCATTATCACCATGATCCATGATCCTCATCATCATCCTTTGTCATTTAAATCCAACGGTCGTTGCAAATGCCATGAAGGTTTGATTGGTGCGGCTTGTGTCAAACTGTGTTGGGGCTATATGCTTGAGATCGACGTCTAGTGTAAATATTTTTCTGTATACTGCAAACAAACTTCACAAGTAAGCTAAGTGGGATGTTTGCAGGATATGTTTGACTACAAAATACAAATATATCAAAAAGGGTTCTGGAATTGTGGAATGCTTTCCAAATCAGAAATACATATCTCCATATTTAGGTATCTCTTTAGACATCTGAAAAATTAAAACCTATTTCATTCTTCTGTTACGAATTTGAGAAAGTTAAAAATGAATCACTTTAACCGGTTCCCTTCAAGATTCTGAAATCTCCATAGACTTTGTACACAGCCCACCCGGTTCCCGACGCCAAGGGGTTAAGTTGAATATTTTGCAGCAATTGTGAATTTTACCTAACAATGTGTTGTAAACTTTGAAGGCCAAAGCATCCCAATACGTACACTTATAACTTACCAGCTTATAACTTACAAGTGTTGTTTTTGTTGCTGCTCTGATTGATAGAACATTATTAATATGAGGGACAAGTACAACAGAAACTAATATAGCAGATTCCTTGATAGAATGTTAGAAAGTTTATTGTGAAATTATTGAACAGGTCATGATCGTGTTGTCAACTTTTTGCAGGTTTGGAACAGAACACTTTCAACTACTAGCTGGCCATGGCATCGGCACTGAAATACTGGAGGGAGGCAGCTACTCTCATCATCGCAGCTAGGACAAGAGCCCCCATCACTAGTTACCTAGGCAACAAGAAACTCTCCTTTGATTATCAGATCCTGGTGTTGCAGAGGAACGCCAAGGCAGGCTTCTTCCCCAGTGCTCAGGTTAGTGAGAAGAAACATGTAGGCCTACACAGAGACTCAGGCTGATTTATTAGCCCCCCCCCCCCCCAAATGCCAAATAGAGCCCCCCTCCCAACTAAATTCTGAAAGAACCCCAGGGCCAGTAGTTTTAGGTCAGTGAACAAAATACATGGGGGCTCAGGGTGATTTAGCCCCCCAAAAAATGCCAAAAAGAGCCCACCCCCCCCAAAAAAAAAAAAAAATTATTTAAAAAGAGCACTGTAATTTGACATCTAGTTCTACAGTGGAACCACCTAATAACGAGCTCTGTTATAATGAGGTACATTGTACCTGATATAGCAAGGTCATTGTACAGGTCCAGGACTCCAGGTTCTATTTATTTAAGATATAGACAACAAGGTAAATTCATTGAGCCCAAGGTGCTCGTTATAATGTGGTTTCACGTGACTGTATAATCATTAAAACACTTTTCAGAATGCTAATTTGATGTAGGCACTAGCGGCAAGCTTAAAGTTGTAGCCCCTGAAAATAAAGTGTTAATTGTTAAACCGGCCCATCCAGGTGTTTCCCGGAGGTGGGACTGACCGTGCGGACTTCAGCCCAGAGTGGCTCGACGTCTTCAAGAAGTACGGCAACGTCCACAGCATCGCAGACTTCGGGAGGATGGTGAACATCAAGGGACCAAGGCCTCCCATGGTGCTAAGGGACCACCAGTCTCCACTTCCAGTGGACGTCGCCTACAGGATCTCTGCCATCAGAGAGACCTTCGAAGAATGTGGAATCTTGTTGCTGCGGGAAAAGACCTCTGAGGTCAGGGACAGTCGTGGCGGTGGAGTGACTTTGGGCGGATATTTGACCCTCAGCGACAGTGAAAGGAATCACTGGAGAAAGATGGTGTACAAGGACCCCGGACAGTTCCTGACGCTTTGCCATGAGCTGCGCTGTTACCCGGACATCTGGTCTCTTGCGGAGTGGTCCGACTGGTTGACCCCTTCGAACAACACCAAGAGGCGCTATGACACCATGTTTTACATTGCCTGCTTGGACAGTATGCCAGATGCGTTTGAGGACAATAGTGAAATCGTTCAGTCAAAGGTACAGCAATGCTATAAATTCAACTTGCTTGCCTTAGATACCGTAGCTCGACCAGTAACGGATCATGTACCCAAATTGATGCATAAAGACGTTTATGACTATCTAATTGTTTAAGTTTTCATAACTGCAAGAGGAATGTGCATCTAATATCAACTTTATCATCCTTTTTAAAAGTGATAAACCACTTTACATGATCATCGCGCAAAAGTGAGAAATTAGCCTTTAAAAAAGTATCACCATTCAAGAGTCTTCGTGGCTCAATGGTTGAGCACCGGTCTAGCAATCGGGAGGTCTCGGGTTTGATTCCCAGCGAAGCCTATTTTTCTTTGCTCATTTTCATTCATTTAAAATAGAATTTCTAGTCGGTCTCCTTTATGTTTGAATTTACAAGTACAAGTAAAGACCAACAAATAAAGAAGGGGGATACATCCGAAATAAAGAAGGATGGAACAGCCTATTTTGTTTGAATTTATCCTGTACTTGTATTATGTACAGCTCCTGTTCATAGCTTTTGAGCACTATACAGTCATTTTTAGTACTTGCAAATAAATTTTTACTAAATCCCAATCATATTAACTTTTCAGTGGGAAACGCCGTTGCAAAGTTTACAGATGTTTGTCAATGGAGAGACGTATCTTCCACCTCCTCAACTCTATGAATTCAGAAGACTGCTCAGGTAATATGATAATATCACAAGAACTGTGTCTTATTTTAAAACAATGTTGCCTTAGTCACAATTAATGGCCCAATTTTTCATCAGTAGCACAACTTTAGTGGAGGTTTAACTTTGTTTTTATACAGGAACTCTACTAAGCTAAGTGTTACAGATGCACACACATGTTACGAAGTCATATCCCACTCATACAGTCATTACCATACTGTTGTGTGTCGTAGGCCATTGTAGACAATGCATGGCTGGCATGCAATGGCTGACGTAATATATGCATTCATGTTTATGTACTCTATATGACCAGGTAATTGTGTGTATGGCATCAGTAGAGTAAGGTCACCATTTACATTGTAGATGTATAATATCTCTCAATAGGGAGTTTTTGTTTATGAGTTCTGCTTTCTAGTCTAACCATCCTCATCTCTATATTAAATTTTGTTTTATCCTTTGCAGGTTTGAGAGCTTTAACCGACTCTCTGAGTTTTGCAGCAAGAGAGCCTTTGAGGGAATCATCCGGTTCCTACCGGTCCGATGCGATATAGAAGATGCTGTGTTATCAATACTACCAGGTTGGTTAAACCCCTAATCCTAATCCTAGTCCACTGGCCCAGAGCCACTACCAGAGCTGCCAACCATTCCGATTACTATTGCTAATCCTAGTCCACTGGCCCAGAGCCACTACCAGAGCTGCCAACCATTCCGATTACTATTGCTAATCCTAGTCCACTGGCCCAGAGCCACTACCAGAGCTGCCAACCATTCCGATTACTATTGCTAATCCTAGTCCACTGGCCCAGAGCCACTACCAGAGCTGCCAACCATTCCGATTACTATTGCTAATCCTAGTCCACTGGCCCAGAGCCACTACCAGAGCTGCCAACCATTCCGATTACTATCCTAGTCCACTGGCCCAGAGCCACTACCAGAGCTGCCAACCATTCCGATTACTATCCTAGTCCACTGGCCCAGAGCCACTACCAGAGCTGCCAACCATTCCGATTACTATTGCTAATCCTAGTCCACTGGCCCAGAGCCACTACCAGAGCTGCCAACCATTCCGATTACTATTGCTAATCCTAGTCCACTGGCCCAGAGCCACTACCAGAGCTGCCAACCATTCCGATTACTATTGCTAATCCTAGTCCACTGGCCCAGAGCCACTACCAGAGCTGCCAACCATTCCGATTACTATTGCTAATCCTAGTCCACTGGCCCAGAGCCACTACCAGAGCTGCCAACCATTCCGATTACTATTGCTAATCCTAGTCCACTGGCCCAGAGCCACTACCAGAGCTGCCAACCATTCCGATTACTATTGCTAATCCTAGTCCACTGGCCCAGAGCCACTACCAGAGCTGCCAACCATTCCGATTACTATTGCTAATCCTAGTCCACTGGCCCAGAGCCACTACCAGAGCTGCCAACCATTCCGATTACTATTGCTAATCCTAGTCCACTGGCCCAGAGCCACTACCAGAGCTGCCAACCATTCCGATTACTATTGCTAATCCTAGTCCACTGGCCCAGAGCCACTACCAGAGCTGCCAACCATTCCGATTACTATTGCTAATCCTAGTCCACTGGCCCAGAGCCACTACCAGAGCTGCCAACCATTCCGATTACTATTGCTAATCCTAGTCCACTGGCCCAGAGCCACTACCAGAGCTGCCAACCATTCCGATTACTATTGCTAATCCTAGTCCACTGGCCCAGAGCCACTACCAGAGCTGCCAACCATTCCGATTACTATTGCTAATCCTAGTCCACTGGCCCAGAGCCACTACCAGAGCTGCCAACCATTCCGATTACTATTGCTAATCCTAGTCCACTGGCCCAGAGCCACTACCAGAGCTGCCAACCATTCCGATTACTATTGCTAATCCTAGTCCACTGGCCCAGAGCCACTACCAGAGCTGCCAACCATTCCGATTACTATTGCTTTGGAATAAGTTTGATTCCAAGGCTGCAAATGGCTTTCCATAATAAACTGGGTTCCAAAAGAAACTTATCACTTCTTAAGAGCGACACACATTCAAATCCAAAGCATAAAAATGAATCATAGTTGGGAGTCGTATACAGCCTAGCTTTCGATCCTAGCAGAATCTTCGTCAGGGCACAAATGACAGTTACTACAGAAAAACACAGAATATATACCAACATAAACACATGTATGGAAGGGGGGCTGGAAAGAGGAAAGGAGGCGGAGACACAAAACAACGAAAGCAACTGTGAGTGGGTGAGTGTCAGGACTGCTTGACCAATCAGGTCAAACAGGCATGGGTGGGTCCTTAAGTGGCTGCAGTCAAAGAAAATGTGATGAGAGTGTAAGGCTTAGAGAAGAATAGAGGTAGGGAGGATCAAAGAAATAAATCAAGAAATGGAAAGAGACATGTGAACAAAAGACAGTTGATGAGGTGCGGGAGTGCACACTGGGGCACTGAGAGGGGAGGAACAATAGAGGGGATTATGAGTGTAGGGGATGGGAGCGAGAGGATTAGGACAAAGAAAGTGAAGTGAAGTGTGTTGCAGGATGGGATGAATAGGATAGGCGAGTTCAAAGGAGAGAGTGGAAAGGATGAGGACCCAGTAGGTGATGATATGTAGGGAAGCAACATAGACAAATGAATGGGACAGGGAGTGTAAAAGAGATAGTGAACAAAAGGAAGCCTAATTGGGTAGGTAATCAGAGGGAAGGTGGAGAGACAAATGAGGGTGGAACAATATGATCAAAATAGAGGTGGAACTATGCATGATGAGAATGTGGATGTATATGAATAAGCCCATGTCTATGGACAGTGTACCTATAGAGAGAAATTAAATGCAAAAAGTATAACATATTAATAAACTAACATGATTATGTGTATGAATGGTGACAATGTATATAATGTAATCTCAAAGGAAACTAGAATGAATATATGGGGAAAATAAAATGGGAAATAAGAATATGAATAGTATGTGGAACAAAGTAAAGTATCGATATGGGGGGTGAGAGGTGAAAACAAACAAAATCATAGTTGGGCATAGATTAGCTATAATACCCCTTAGCAAGGTCATCTAAACAAAATTATGTTTGCTTAGTCAACAAAGAATAAAATAAGGTGAAATCACAGAGCTCGGCACGGACAATAGCCAGTCTAGTGGTTACATAACCCGCTTTGAATTTGAATGAATAGCTATTGAAAGTTCTGAATAGACCGCCTTTCGTGGAGGTTCGCAGCGAGCAGTTTCTGTGATTTTTGAAAAGTGACCTGTAGTGATTCTATCGCATTTTCTCATTTTTAGTAAAAGCAAACTTTTGATTTTTAGGATATGCTTCATAAGCTGAATGATAGCTTATCTGTGTCTAAATATGATTCAATTTGAAAAAGTGATAAGTTTCTTTTGGAACCCAGTGTAGTTAGGTCCAACTTAGCTTTAAGTTCAACTTAACATCCCAACAAAAGACTGATTGGATGATCACAGTGTTCGGGCTGGAGTGTAGTGATGGATTAGATCGGATATAAAGTAAATGTTATAGGTGTTTTTAGTATAAGTAAAATCCAAGGCAAATTTTTAGCTCATCCGGCCCGAAGGGCCCAATGAGCTTATGCCACGGCGTGGCGTCCGTCTTCCGTCCGTCCTTCCGTCCGTCCGTCCGTCCACAGTTTTCAAAATGCTTCTTCTTCGTTATTTTTCAACCGATTTTGATTCTGATTGTTTCATAAGATAGGGCTAGGAGGGGGATTTAAAACTTTTACACAGAATCGTGAAATTCATTATCTATGGTAATTTATGCAAATTTATTCGAAATCACAAACAAATGCTTCTTCTCCTTCATTTCTCGACAGATTTTGATTTGGTTTGCTTTATCTGGTAGAGCTAACTTTGGTACACTAAACTTCTACACAAAATTTTGAAATTTTTCTCCATTAATTAATTATGGTAATTTATGCAAATTTATTCGAAATCACAAACAAATGCTTCTTCTCCTTCATTTCTTGACAGATTTTGATTTGGTTTGCTTTATCTGGTAGAGCTAACTTTGGTACACTAAACTTCTACACAAAATTTTGAAATTTTTCTCCATTAATTAATTATGGTAATTTATGCAAATTTATACCAGAAATCACAAAAAATGCTTCTTCTCCTTCATTTCTCGACCGATTTTGATTTGGTTTGCTTTATCTGGTAGAGCTAACTTTGGTACACTAAACTTCTACACAGAATTTTGAAATTTTTCGCCATTAATTAATTATGGTAATTTATGCAAATTTATTCCAAAAATAACAAAAATTGCTTCTCCCTCATTTCTTGACCGATTTTCATTCTGTTTGGTTTATCTAATAGGGCTAGGTTTCATAAGATAGCGCTAGGAGGGGGATTTAAAACTTCTACACAGAATCATCAAATTCATTATCTATGGTAATTTATGCAAATTTATTCGAAATCACAAAAAATGCTTCTTCTCCTTCATTTCTCGACCGATTTTGATTTGATTTTGATTTTGATTTGGTTTGCTTTATCTGGTAGAGCTAACTTTGGTACACTAAACTTCTACACAGAATTTTGAAATTGTTCTCCTTTCATTAATTATGGTAATTTTTAATTTTTAAATTTTTAAATTTTTTAATTTTTTTCATTTTTAAATTTTATTTATTTATTTATTTTTATTTTTTTTATTTTTTTTTTATTTTTTAAATTTTTTTTAAATGTATTTATTTATGCATTTATTTATTTTTAATTAATTTTTAAAATTTTTTTTCCCATGTCCCTTCCGGGGCGTCAAATTTATATTTTTTTCACATTTTTTTTTTTTTTTTTTCATGCCCCTTCCAGGGCATCAAATTTTTATTTTTTGACCAGTTGAAAAGTGTACCACATGAAATTTGCGATATTTGATGTTGCGAGATGGCGGATGAGCGCTACGTCATTGACGTTCTGGTTTGTTCATCTTTTCCACCATGATTTGAACAGGAGATGATGACTACCCAGACGTGCCTGTTGAGGAGACGGGCAAGGAACATCTTCTTGAGAGGAGGGAGATAACGAGTGCTGAGAGCTACAGGCCCGGATTGATAACCAACCGAATGCTCTTCCGAAGTGTTAAAGATTGTGAGGTCGTGCATTCGTCTCAGCCGGCATGCGGTCACGTAATCCCTGTGACGGACAGAATACCGGTGACTAAAGGAAAGGCCAAGTTATGATGAAACTTGGTTAAGTACGTCGGTTAAGTACGTCGGTCAAGTTAGACTGGAAACTAAGGCCTAAGAGGATGTCATCAACAAAGCTATCATCTCAAGTGATAATGATTATGAGGTCGTGCAATTCATCTTATCCGGCATGCGGTCACGTAACCCCCGTGACGGACAGAATACCAGTCACTAACGGAACGGCCAAGTTATGATGAAATTTGGTTGAGAAGATCGGTTAGGTTAGACTGGTACATGTAACTTATGGGATGTCATCAGCAAAGCTATCATCTCAAGTGATAATGATTACGAGGTGGTGCAATATAGCATTCATCTCAGACGGCATGCAGTCATATAACACTGGTTATATACCGGTGACCAAGGAACAGCCAAATCATGATATTTAAAGCGGTTGCTGCTGTCTTTGTTTTGCATAAAGGAGAGACCTTGCAACAAAAGAAAAGTCACCGACAGAGTTATCGCCATGAAGCGTTAATGAAATTGAGTTGCTGCAATCGTGCCAGCCTGCTTGTGGCCTTGTAAAACCAAATATCCAATTTTTGAAAAATTCACTGATTTGCTTAATTATGGTAATTAATGTAAATAATGTCATAAAATATATTTTTGATAATTAAACATTGATTTATCACTACATATATTATTTAGACCATTTGGAATAATAATCCAACAAAACAATTTGGAAGAGCCAGGTTATTCCGTTTGTTTTCTATTGTATTTACAATTTCATGTGTATTTTTTTTGTTTTTAGCTTTTAAATGTATTGTATTGTTTTTGTTGTTGCATTTTATTTCTAACTTTAATTCAACTATTTTGACCCCCACAACAAACACCTAAATTGAAAACAAGACCAAATAACCAATGTTTTATCTCTTTGTAGGAAAAATGATATTTCCATATGTTTTTGCCCCCCCCCCCCCCCACCCTTATTAGGGTGTTAGGTGTTAGAAAAAAAGGATGTTGTAGACCATGCCCCCCTCCCCTCCCCCCGACCTCTCAGAAGTGCAATGTTTAAAGTGTGTGCTGGAAAGTTTTTACCTTAGCGCAATTATTTTCGAGACGGTACAAAGAGTGGATAATATCCATCATAATCGATGATTGAATGAATTTGTATGAACTAATGTATTTTATTAACAAGAGGTGGCTATATCCATATTGGTATGTGCGAAGGGGCTTAATTGCAGAAACAAATACAGAACAATGTCCAAGTTTGAGATACATTGTAATTGCGATTAAGCCTGTCTAAAAATTATGAAAATAATAAAAATGTGTTATACTTTTAATTATTATGTTAAAAATATACCTCGATATGCAATGAGTAGTGTATTATTTAAAAGACTGTATTTTGTGTTATATGGTGGTACCTTTATGGCGTTGCTTGTTTTTAGCATATAAATTGATTATATATTCTTGATATTTAGACCACGGGCCGAGCAGTGTAAATCATCTTATTTCTTGACTTTCGTGACCCACCTCTGAGATCAACCTGAATTTTGGCATGGGGGTAGTGAAATAATCACCTAAAACAGGCAATCTGATTGGCTCTGGGGTACAGGACAGCATTACGTTATAATGAAAGATGCACTGGGATTGGATAGTTTTCCAGAGAGTGTGTCATTTGTTTTCAAGTGTTTTCCACTTTTTGAAAAAATGTGCATCTTTTGAGCTTGACGACATTTAGGAATGTTATCATATTATATTTCTGTACAACATATGTAAAAATAAAGACAGCCCACGGTCTAATCGTGTTTGCCTGCCATGGTGTCTGCCTTTATCGTCTTTTTTTTGTATAAAGAAGTTCCCAATTTTGTGCATTAAAAAAGTCTTATACATGTTTGCGTATACCAAATCTATTATTCTTGGAGGAGATAAATAACTTTCATTGATATAACTAACTATTACAGTATTGTATGCATATTTATTTACATATAAAGTAAATAAATGTTATATAATATAATTGTACTCTGTGTGTGCTTGTTTAATTTCATCATCTTCTGTGTATAGTGCAGAACTGCAGATGTTTCAATGTATAATAATACTAATAATATATAGCATTTATAGAACGCCATGTATCTAGTAGGTGCCCTATTCAGAGGCGCATGTATCTAGTAGGTACCCTATTCAGAGGCGCATGTATCTAGTAGGTGCCCTATTCAGAGGCGCATGTATCTAGTAGGTGCCCTATTCAGAGGCGCATTATTACCCTTGGTCATCAGGTACAGTTCAACCAGCACATTATTACCCTTGGTCATCAGGTACAGTTCAACCCGCACATTATTACCCTTGGTCATCAGGTACAGTTCAACCCGCACATTATTACCCTTGGTCATCAGGTACAGTTCAACCCGCACAATTATCTTATGCTTAAAGTGATCCATTAACTTTGTCAAATTCACCCAAAATCACTCAGAGCTTCCACATTTCTCTCAACCCTTGATGTTTGGCTTACTGTAAAAGAAGAATAAACAGATTTTAATTTTTCAAATGTCTCCCTAATTATGGAGATATTTATGATTGTATTGAAAAACGTTCTGAAACCTAGTCCAAAAAGTGATAATATCTGACATCAATTTCAACTTTTTTCCCTAGGTAAACTGTTCTATTTTTGTGAAACTATTACACATCATTCAGAAGAATCTTAAAATTATATTGGTACATCTCAAATACCACATTTGAAAGAATAGTATGAAGCTTATGGATCAATTTAATATGGGGTTACAGTGTAAACACCACTCTCACACATAATGCATACAAAATAAATACACTTTAGAAAACATCTAACAATTGTGAGCATTTTAATATCATCTTTTTTTTAATTCTCAAGTTCGTCCACACAACGTAAACAAGTCAATCAATATTTATATCAGAGTTAATATTCATTGATCGTAATTGTAGGTTCTCTTTTTACCTGAGTGAAGAAAATAGAATTTGATTCCAATTGTATCAATGACAGAAAATACACTATGTATATCGTATCTAAAGTAGATATTAACATTTTCATACAAATATAGATTATATGATTTTATATGATTTTTGTTTTACCCGAATGAAGAAACATTTGACAAAGGACACCTGGGGTTGATTGAAAGCAGGCAGTAATTTCGACAAAAAACACCAAAACTATGTAGACTGATGATTATAAATTGTTTGAATCGTGATCTTATCACATGTACATTATATACTCGATCTGTACAACCAAAGGGACTGCATGAGCCTTCGAATTTACTGAGACGATAACAAAATGTGTGCAGTGTGATCTAATCACATGTATAAACTATGTACAATTAAAGGGACTGAGCACTGAGCCATCAGATTTACTGAGAGAGCGCTTAAGAAAAAATCACTGGACGCGAGCTTTCACATGCACGTGTATATGCACAACACAAGACCCCCCTTTAAAGATTGATATGCATGGGTGGGCTACACAGCAGGTCCCCATTTTGAACCACACTAGTATGAGTGCATTGCATATCACTGAGCCAATGTGTATTGTATTTCCGCATTGTGCGCAAGGCGTTCACAAGATGGAACCGCAAATCTGATAATACGTTTGGTTTGCAGTTGCACCATGTAAGAAGGGAGTCCTGAGAAGGACTGTTGGTATTCTTTCTAGGATAGTCCTAAAAAAGACTTGGTAGTCCTGGAAAGGACTGTTGGTATTCTTTCTAGGATAGTCCTAAAAAAGACTTGGTAGTCCTGGAAAGGACTGTTGGTATTCTTTCTAGGATAGTCCTAAAAAGGACCTTGGTAGTCCTGGAAAGGACTGTTGGTATTCTTTCTAGGATAGTCCTAAAAAGGACCTTGGTAGTCCTGGAAAGGACTGTTGGTATTCTTTCTAGGATAGTCCTAAAAAAGACTTTGGTAGTCCTGGAAAGGACTGTTGGTATTCTTTATTGAGTTGCGACTCTAATAAGAGCAACAGTGCCAGTATAGTTATTGTAAGGAGAGGGTGGGTGGTAGGAGGGGCTCGACGAATCCAACTACCTTTAATAATGTGAGAGTAATAAACTTTTGCAAAAATCCACCTGGTTTAGAAGACATGGCCATGCCCAGTGAATTTGTTTAAAGCGCCCTCTACGACAAAGCTGTGCAGTCACTTGAACTTTTGTATGCATATATAATGTATATAGAGTACCGAAATAGTGACATCACATTCAGTCGTTATACTATAGTAGTGATTCTAGCTAGGCAATTTGCCTTCTGATATACTAGGCTTTTGTTTGTGATGATTGCCTTCTAAGCAACCGCAAGGTCAGACATTTCTGGCTTGCCTGACATCGTGTCGAACCATTACCCATGGCAACGAATAGCTTTGACATCACAATTCTGTTCGGTAGGAAGGTCATTGTAGCACACAATAGGCCTACATGTATACTCAGTCAAACAGAATATTTTCTTAGATTTATCAATAAATTGCATTTTTTCAGTTACTTTTTATCAATAGCGTATACATCTTTAGCAGACTGGCATATGTTGTTTCTTTTTTTGTATATACATGCCACATTTGCAATAGAGAAAACTTTGTCCGATAGGCTCTAACAGCTAATACATTTACTCTCATTAAAGATAACATCAATAGTCATTGATTTGTAAAGAAAACGTCTTGTTCAGGGGATGGCATATTTTCTCCCATCTCCCTCCCTGATAAAAATCTTGGTGGTGTCACTATACATATTCAAAGGAGTAACACATAATCGTTCTCGGGGTGAAACATGAACCCCTATTTGCGGCATTTCAAGTACATTTTCAGCAAATTATACCCCCTTTTCAACACAAAAATAGGTACAAATTCGCATACAAAAATACTCCTATTTCTTGCATTTCAAGTAAGCATTAATCAAAATATCCTTTTTAAAGACTTCAAGTACATGATAAAATATAATTCGTGGCCCTTCACGAAAAGGTACCCTACATGTATTTTTCACATTTCGCGAACATTTTGATAAAATTTGTACCCTTTTTTTATAAACTCCGCGAACATAGTCATGAAATATAAATCCAAATTATGCATACACACAGCCAATGTGAAGTGACATACCCGAGATAAAAATATCCTTCATATAAACACTTATATCCCCATTATTATGTAAATGGGTTCAGAATAAAATCACTTTTAAATCTCTGTGACAGATCAAAAGGAATTGAAAAGCAAACTTGGTTCAAAATTAACTCACTATAAAAACGAAGAAACTTGCAATTTAAATACAGCAAACTTGTGACAAACAAGGGTTCAGGACAAAGGATCCCGGTTTGTCTGCTCTCCATAGACAGATTGGGGGGGGGGGGGGGGTATCATGAGCGAGCAACAACAAAAAAGGGTCCCTTTTTTACGATACGTAAAGAGAATAGCAGGTCCTACAAATTTCCCAACATGAAAGGAAAGGGTCCTATTATCAAGACAAGACCTTATAAAGATGTTTAAGGTACGTTGTCAGCACCACCCCCCCCCCCCCCCACCCCTCACCAAATAAAACAATACTTCACAAGGCCCCCCCCCCCAAAGGGGGCTTGAAAATGAACCAGGAGAAATGTGAGAATCGTCGGCCAGGACTCGATGCTTATTGTGTGTAAGATATTACATAATACATTTTTTTCTTGTATACTATAGGTCTGCCAGGATCATGATTACTTGCTCCGAGTTGCTCGGGGGTGTCGGAAATTATTTAGGGTAGCAAATAGTAACGATTATACTTGTTAAGGATAGTAAATAATAATTGTTAAGGGGACTTTTAAATAGTCATTGGTCGCGCATGATACCCATTGTCAATGGAGAGAGGACTCCCTGGGCGTATAGGCTAATGGAGGCATATCTTTGGTTAGTTTTTTTTTCACACAAATCTACTTCCCAAAACAACAAACATTACAAACGTAATGACGTCCATGACTCCATGCACAGATATCTGCATGTTATGTCTAAGTTTACAATAATTGCATTAATATATTTTCAAACTAAACATCAATATTCAAAATAGTGTGTACGTGTGGGTGCTTCAAAACATGATTGAATGGTCAGTCCACATACTGTTTATACATGTACATGTACGGTGCATGAATTCAATATTATATATAACAAAATGCATACACGTGTCACAATAATTCATGTGTCACAATTAAGGATATTTGCGGGACAGTAAACAAAAGTCAGCAGCAGATATTCTAAAACATATCAACAAAAAAGCACACGTTATGAAATATAATGCATATGACAATTCGATCAGCCTGTACAGTTCATACAATATCGTATATTACATAAATATCTAAGCACCATAAAGAAGTGATCATTACATTAGTAGGCCTGCAATATCATTTTGGGGCTTTGCTGTCTAAAGGGAATTCCACACCATATATTCATAGTTATTGTCTAACAGAATAAGGAGAATGAGAAAAATAACACCATATTGTAACACCATTGACGAGCAACTTGCCATAGGTATAGCTTTGTACAAGAAAATTCATGTCAATGTATTTGTCCTGTAGACTCCTTTTATTTACCCAAAATAATTTCTCCTGCTTGCTTGCACAAATTTGGTAAGGAAAATTGATGAGCCAAATAGATTGCCATGTTTATAAGCACATAAAATTGCTTCATCATTACTAAGAAACTTTGCCTTTTTGAAAAATGTTTAAAGTAAAAGTTAAAACGGCAGCAGATCACACAGATCGGAATAAAGTTTAAACTGTAATAACATTTTTGTTACTCAACCGTTTTCTGCTCTGATTTTCGCTCATGTGATTCTTCTCATTCACCGGCCTCTTTCATAGCAAACATCAACTTTCTGGGGTGGAATTCCCCTTTAAACATCAAT
>JBAMJV010008979.1:37500-60000 GCA_037951105.1 Echinarachnius parma | reverse complement strand
AATAAAAATTTGATACCCTTGAAGGGACATAAAAATAAAAATAATAAAAATTAGAGTGAAAAAAATATAAATTTGACGCCCCGGAAGGGACATGGAAAAAACAAAAAACAAACAAACAAACAAACAAACAAACAAACAAACAAAAAACGAAAAAAAATGAAAAAAAAAAAATAAATAAAAAAATAAATAAAAAAAAAAATTTAAAAAAAATTAAAAAATTAAAAAATTAAAAAATTAAAAAATGAAAAATTACCATAATTAATGAATGGAGAAAAATTTCAAAATTCTGTGTAGAAGTTTAGTGTACCAAAGTTAGCTCTACCAAATAAAGCAAACCAAATCAAAATCGGTCGAGAAATGAAGGAGAAGAAGCATTTTTTGTGATTTCGAATAAATTTGCATAAATTACCATAGATAATGAATTTCACGATTCTGTGTAGAAGTTTTAAATCCCCCTCCTAGCCCTATTTTATGAAACAATCAGAATCAAAATCGGTTGAAAAATAATGAAGAAGAAGCATTTTGAAAACTGTGGACGGACGGAAGGACGGACGGAAGGACGGACGGAAGGACGGACGGACGACGGACGCCATGGCATAAGCTCATCGGGCCCTTCGGGCCGGATGAGCTAATAAAAGTCTTCCATACCTCATAAGTGTATTGACGAGCGCCACGCTGGGCAGGAAATGGAAGAATAGAAGAAGCGCTGAACCAAGGACAAATATCGGCAGGAGATAACATTCTTCAATGCATGACCCTTTCTGGACCTGCATCGACCCAGTCATGTTGGCCGTGAACGGGAAATGTCGTAGGCATTCGCAGTCACCGTACGTCTAGAAAAAAACAACAAACAACAGACAATTAGTGATGAGCATTCGTTGAGTAAATAATTGAGTAATAATTTTTCCACCCAGAAAATACAAAGAAGAGAAATATGGCCACACAGAGGACACATATTAGCAGGAGATAACACTCTTCAATTCACGACCCCTTCTGGACTTGCATCAATCCAGTCATGTTTATAGCTGAATATGTGAAATGTCCTAGGCATTCATTCAAAGTCGCTCTATTTCCAGTTAAAATAAAAACACACAAACAAATAAACATAAAATAAGTCATACTATTCGTTGGGTAAAAACAAAAAACTATCAGCAACGATCTTCAAAACACAGAAAAGTTTTGACCCGAGACCGGTAAAGTTGACCCGAGACCGGCAAAAAGTGGACCTTTCTGAATAAACAGACCAATATAGACCAACACTGGGTACTGCCAAAAGAATGCATACATCAATTATTACGACATAATTACATTCAAAGAATAACACAGAAAATTATCATGATCTATTATGTGATTGAAGACAATAATTACCCCGTTTCCATAGTCCTCCTTGCAGCCTGCATAGCAGGGGTCGAAATACTCTGCGATGCCGCCTTCCATGCACACGGGATTGTACTGCTCCGTTTTGCAGGCACAACCCGCATTGCACTCAGAGTCCAAAGTGTTATACTTTATGTATTCCATCAGGCTACAAGCAATTGATAGGAAGACATGAATGAATGAATAATAATAATAATAATAATAATGAAACACTTTTATATAGCGCATAACACATAAGCACAATTGCATGTCCCTATGCGCTTTATTATTACCCTTGGTCATCAGGTACAGGTCAAACCCGCACAATTATCTTGCGCACGATCTCAACTCCCCGGGGAGCATACCAATATCAGCCATATGATAGTGCCGAGGCTAATTAACACCCGACCAAGTACCCACTTATACTCCTGGGTAATCAATGTTGATTATGACTAGTATTATAAACATTCATGACATCAATAATACAAGTTATATAATCATGCATGTGTATCTTACAAGAAATACATTCATCAACAGATTGTTGTCTAGCTCTTCAGGCCCGTAACCAGGATTTTTCATGGGGAGGTGCGTAATTTACAAAAACGGGACCGAGACCACTTGCCAACAATTTTCGAGGCCGAGACCACATGCTGAGAGTCGTGTAAGCCGGTTAAGATGGTCGAGACCAATCAAAAGTGGACTCAAGACCAGTAAAAAAGTGGACCCAAGACCGGCAAGAAGTGGACATTTCTGAATTTGGGGGGGGGGGGGGGGGGGGGGTGCGTACGCACCCAATGCACCCCTCCTGGCTACGGGCCTGCTCTTCATAATACTACTACGTTACTTGTTGTTTATAAGTACTGGTTTCCATGGTGATGCAAATACACAATACTATTCATAATACAAATATTACTGAAGCTTACTTCTGGCCGTCATATCCAGCCGTAACGCTGATCACCGGTTTCTGCAGGCAGGGAAGAAAGGCTGCCCAAAACTAGCCCATCAGATAAAACAAACAATTTCTACCTCTAAAATAATAATACTGCATTACTACAGTAGAACCTCATTATAAAGAGCTCTGATATAACAAACCCCTCTTATAAAAAGGAAATTGAATGGCACCAATGAACTCGTAAAAATATCTTGTCAGAACTTAACTTACTTCTGCCCATCATATCCCTCCATAACGAAGATGACCAGTTTCTGCAGGCAACAAAGTAGGAATGTCCCAAACCGATAAAACAAACAAATTCTAGCTCTACATTATACTACTATTTAGATACAAAATACTGTCAGAGCTTACTTCTGCCCATCATATCCCGCTGTAACGCCGATGATGGGTTTCTGTGGACATCGCAGAAGGACGGTCCCAAAGAGTACAATAGCCACTAGACCGGAGACGATGGCGAATGTTAGCATGCCGCGAACCTTGAGGTTAAACTTCTTGGTCACAAGACCTCCTAGTAGCACACCGCCTGATAGCCCCGGTAACATCGCAAGTCCTGCATGAAAGAAAATTTTAAAAGATTCACTCTTAAATATCTCCATAATTAGAGACAGGCAAAACCAAGTTTATTCTTCTGTTACCATATAAAGCCAAACAGCAAGGTACAAGAGAAGTTTTGAAGCTCCGACTTGACATTGGTTGAATTTGACAAAGTAAATGGATCCCTTGAACATCCTTAGCACTAGTGGTGTAGGGTGATTGGAATGATTAGGGGGCACACTTCATGTATTTCTGTGTTGGTTTTTTAAATGTTGCACTTATGTTTTGAATTGGCCTTTTTCCCCTCCAAATTATTGGGGGGCACACTTCATGTATTTAGGTGTTGGTTTTTTTAAATGTTGCACTTATGTTTTGTATTGGCCTTTTTCCCATCCAAATTATTGGGGGGCACAAGCCCTTCCCCCTTCCCCCCCCCCCCCGTGTCCCCCGAAGCTACGCCACTGATTATCGCCTTCACCTAACAAAATTAGGATCAATGGAAGAAAGTCATACTTGTTTCATATCTTCAGTAGATCTCCATCTGGTAAAATAATAATAATAACAATAATA
This sequence comes from Echinarachnius parma, assembly GCA_037951105.1. Lineage (NCBI taxonomy): Eukaryota > Metazoa > Echinodermata > Echinoidea > Clypeasteroida > Echinarachniidae > Echinarachnius > Echinarachnius parma. Next base: position 56,588 of record JBAMJV010008979.1, on the reverse strand, counting down.
TACTTGATTTATATAGCGCCTAATATGATTGATAACCAACTCTAAGCGCTTTACAATGATATTATTACCCCGGTCATATGATACAATGCAAACCAGCACACACTGTGTGCACCATCTCCACTCCCTGGGGAGCATTCCTTCCAAGCGGCTCATACTCAGAAAGAGCATACTCAGCACAGCAAACTTGTTTATTGTTAAATTGTATTGAAATACAGTCAAACTTGTGTCTAGTGACTACCTAAGGTGGAAAAAACCAAGGGCCATTGTAGACAGGCGACTTCTATAGATAGGTGTCATTACTTCTTCTCTTTAGGGGAACACTTCTAGTGACCACTATAAGCAGGTTGGCATACTCGGCACTACAAAGCCACAGAACACTATCTCTTGTACATACCAATTAGTGACCACTATAAGCAGGTTGGCATACTCGGCACTACAAAGCCACAGAACACTATCTCTTGTACATACCAATTAGTGACCACTATAAGCAGGTTGGCATACTCGGCACTACAAAGCCACAGAACACTATCTCTTGTACATACCAATTAGACCACTATAAGCAGGTTGGCATACTCGGCACTACAAAGCCACATAACACTATATCATGTACATACCAATGAGAAAGTTAGCGGCGCTGGCCGTCACGCGGAACTGGTTCTGGGTGAACTTGGGCATAAAGGCAGCGCATCCGGCGACAAGCATCGTGTCCGCGCAGATACCGAGGATCGTGCACATAACAGTGGGGTTTAAGGCCAGGTATTTCAGCGAGGTGATGAAGTCGCTGGGACGGGTTCCGAACCCGGGCTGTTCCGTCTCGTGCGCCCCTCCCCGCGCATCCACCTGACTCTCCTTCTCAGCTCGTATCTGCACCGTATCTGAAATAAAGATAAGTGAATCATGCATGTATTGTATATGTTAATGTTATAATGGGATATATTTTAAGGGTTTAGATGTTATAACAGCATTTACTTATATATAAGTTCAAATTGATCAATCACTTCGAAGTGAATAAAGCTATAATTATAAATCACCTTTAGTAATCACAGTCCAGACAGGTGACCTCAATAGACAGGTTACATCAGACCGTTTATCTCTGCAAGAGATCATTTTTGGTGGCCACAATAGACAGATTGGCTGCTATAGACGAGCAGCCACTAAGACAGGTTGGGCTGTACTCATTTACACTTCTTCTGTAAAACTTACGTGGCAATTCCCGCGGGAATAGATATAGCGGGACTGCGACCAGGAAGGAGGGAAGGGAGACAATGACAAACCCCATCCACCAGGCTCCAACCCAACCAGGGTCTGACGTACTGATATCATCGCTAGAAACAGAGTGAGAGACAGAGAGATAGAGAAACATTAGATATAATAATAATAATAATTGTCCATTTTTATATAGCGCTTTATTACAGTTAAGTCTCAAAGCGCTCGGAGCCGAGCAGCCTTATTCAAGCGCTCAAGCATTTACTACACCTGTGTTGAGAGCAGCAAATGTGGATAAAGTGTCTTGCTGAAGGACACACGTGCCGCGCCTTGGAATCGAACCCACGACCTTCGTATTAAAAGGTGAAGACCCGAACCAATATACCACGACACTCCCATAACATAATGGGCCATTAAAAATGAGGGCACTCATCTTTTAACAGGGTCTGATGTACTGATGACATGGAGAGATACAAAACCTAGAATAACATAATAGGCTTGTAATAAGGGAGTGACTCGTCTTCCAACCAGGGTCTAACGTACAGACATCATCACTATAAAAGAGAGTGAGGGAGAGAGATAAAGCAGTGATTGAAAATAGAACAGGCACAGTTGGAGAGAGATTAACAAATTCATATATTATATCTGGGGCCCCTTTGCAGAAAGAGATACAATCGATTATAAGTTATATGATGTGTTCTAAATGTGCAAATCTGATTGGTTGAAATGCACAACATTTTTGACTTACAAGCGATTGTATCTCTTACTGCAACGGGGTCCTGGAATAACATAATGGGGCTATTAAAGGGACTTAGTAACATTGTCCAAATCCTCAAAATCCAATTGGAATTCTAGCGGTTCCCTCATACCTTGTTGTATTCATATTAACAATAAAAGTATGGGACAGGTTTCGGTTTTTCAAATTTCCCTTTCGTTAATAAGATAATTACGATTGAAGTGTTCAGATGTTAAATTATCCACTGGACCGCAAAAACCGTGTACAAAGTGAATGCAATGAGTTAATGAATATAACTTTGCATTTTTGCTCATTACTCAACCATATAATGTCCAGTTAACTTGAAATTTTCACACAACACCCAGTGGACATATCAGATAACAATATACCTTGTATCACCCACTCATCACTTTTTGCACATCTCAACAAAGTTATTAGATCCCTTTAATAAGGGAGGCACTCGTCTATCAACATCAAATGTTCTCATGTTCATAATACAGTGATTTCAAATAGATGTGGTTCACAATTTATTCCAAGAAAGTATTATTCTCTGTAACAATTAATTTGGCTTTTTTCTGACATTATGACATATTATGAAATGTTATGAATTATGAATTATCAATTGACTTTTATGATTTCCTACTTGGATAGATATTTCAGTGACTGGGCTATCTTCTCATTCATTTATAATTTAAAGGGATTTAGTAACGTTGTCCAAATCCATGAAACTTACTTAGAACTAAGAGTTGTTCTCACATACCTTGTTGCATTCGTATCACCAATATAAGCATGGAACAGGTTTTGATTTTTCAAATTTCCCTTTCATAAAATAGATATTTACGATTGAAGTGTTCAGATTTTGAATTATCCAGTGAAAAGTTTTATCTGTGTACAAAGTCAGTACAATGAGTTAGCAAATATCACCTTGTATTTTCGCTCATACAACATCCATTTAACATAAAATTACTAAGTGGACATATTAATTCACAAAAATACAAATTTCATCAACCATTCATCACTTTTTGCATGTCAACAAAGTTATTAGATCCCTATAAGTATCCCCATCCCCTCCAATGCTTGTACCTAAACTGATTCCTGAAGTCGGTGAAGATGTTCAAGAAGACGCCCATGATCATGTAACCAACCGCAGGACCGAGGGACGCCACCGAGAAGAATATTCCTGGAAAGAGAAAACAAAATAATCAGAACATTTACACCCATGCACACAATCAACCCAAAGGCCATTATGTCATATATCTATCACATATCTATAATTAAAGCTTCGACTACGGAAACCTGGTGAGCTATGAAGACTATGTGAGTTTGAGAATCTCGCTGGTAACGGGTTAAGTCTATTCTGGTAAGCTGGTATAACCTGGAATATTGCTCAAGTTGCCCCGAAACATAGCAAAATAATTGTCTATCCTGGTGGTGTCTTTTACTAGATTATTACACTAAACTTTGTGCTCTATGATATTCAAATGTCATATTCATGATTTTAAATTCAATTAGTGGAAATCCATATTTATCTACATACCCATATACAATCCGGTCTGCTCTAGGGATACACTCTCATCCAGCATCGATACACCTAGGGTGTTGAGGGGGAGCGCACCGATAGCCATCAGGGTCTGGGCTGCCATGAACATGTACATGTACTTGGACAAACTCGAAGGCGTTTCATCCAACAGCTCCTCCGAACACGTTGCCTCCACGCTAACCCCATCAGAGTTCATCATGTGCGTTTCCACAGTGCATGTTGGCGAGTTTTGCGTGGTGGCGTAGCGGTAGATGCCCGTGGTAGCGTGCGGCAGCGCGTAGATGAGGGCGCCGGCACCTACGATCAGCGCCCCAGTGCCCAGCCAGCGTGGCTTGTTACCCCGCCCGCCAACGAAAGTTACGAAGAGCACGAGGATGATGCTTGTGACGTCGAAGCTGCTGATGATGATGCCCAGGTCACGACTGCGCAGCTGGAAGCGCCTCTCGATGGAGGTCAACGTACTTGTGACGAAGCCAGTCACCAGCATTGCCTGTGTGGGAGACAGAAAGGGGTACTGTATGTCAAAATAGATCGATGTTAGTCCTTACGTGTCTTGACGTGGTTCCCGATGATGATCCCAATGTGATATCGTGAAACATTACAACACATTGGGACTGAATGACAAGGAGGGGTGGAGTAGCGTGGTTGCATGGTCTCAATTGGGTCAAAGCAGATTATGAGGGGGCACACTCAATGAATTTCTTCATTTTGTAAAGGCTTTTCCCCCTGAATGTTATTCATTGATTTTATTAAATTATTGGACAGGCACCCCTCGATGCCACCCCCCCCCCCCCCCAGCCCTTTCCCAGGTGCACTTATGTACAAAGAAGGGGTGTTGATTCATGAGCTGCATTCTTGGGATGGTTATGGATCTGCACAAATAACTCAGGAACATCTTTTCAGACTGGGACTTTGCAAGTTCTCATCCAGGCTCACATTTTGATTCATCAATGAAAAAAGAAGAAAGAACACAGATGTTGGAATAAACAGAAAACTATATTCATGTATGCTGTATTAGTCAGAAAAAGCCAACTCTTTATGGGGTTCCCTTTAATATATATGACGTCATACACTATAGAGGGTGATAGTGGAACCAGGCGCAGTCTCAGTGGATCAACCCTCTCAACATACTGTACATGCTTATAACAAGTTTGTGATTAAATGTTCATCAGGCCTTCACTACCATCAACATAGAGATTTATCAAACTTGTCCCTTTTTTCTGAATTTTATTTTTTATTTCATTGTTTAGGTTCCATTTTGTAAGACACAATTTATTATTTCATCGATATGAACACGGGCGTAGCGAGTTACGTAATACCTATTCAACTGGGGGGATGTAATCCGATGAATGAATAGCTCATCCCCCCCACTTGAATGGGTATCAATGTCATGTCTACGCCCGTGGATATGAACCACTCTTCACCTTTAAAGGTACTTCAGATTCGTCAATTCAGATGCGCGGCGCCATCTTAAGTACACGTTGCGCACGGTGCGTGATGCACGTTAGCTCAGTGTCATGCGGTGCGCGCAAACTGGCCCAGTTCAAAATGGCGACCCGCTGTGTAGCATCCCCACGCTTGATGCCCTTTAACATATGAAATCACTATTTATTATGTGATCTCATGTGAATGTGACGTCACTACATGAATGATCCCCTATCCTGTGACATTTTACAAAGGGTATGATAATCATGAATCATGATACAGTCACTGCTAGCCAAGTCATTATGTACACAACTTCCTTAAAATATTATAAAGATATTTTCAAGAATACCTCATTTTGAGGTAGGGTAGTATAATAACTTTTGCTAAATCTTACTTAGTGGACAAATTTTTCATGAAGGCCTTTGAGCAACAAACTATCAGCTCAAGTTATAATGATCATAAGGGCAAGTGGAGCACTGGAATCATTGGCGTAGCATAGCGATAGGGGGGCATGGGGGGCACGTGGCACGTGTGTACTGACTGGAATGATTAGACCACATCTGTATGCCACACTATCTGCATTTCCAAACTTGTTATCCTTACGTTTTTATTGATTTGTCACATTTTTAAGGGGGTAATGCCTACCTGGCTTCTGCCTTTTAATTCGTGGGGTAATTAATAGCGCCTCCATTCATCCCCGCCCCTTTAATTGGTAGGTACAGGTGCCTCCCTGCCTACCACCCCCCCCCCCCCCCCCCCCCCTGTTGCTAGTCACTTTGTCCTTAATCAGGGCTCCAAACTTGTTACTATTCAAAATATCACTCTTTCCTGATCAAACCTGCGATTATAGATGAAGCATGACATGGAAGAAAACATACTTTTTATAATTTTATAAAGATATTTTTAAGAATACCTCATTTTGAGGTAGGGTAGTATGCTAACTTTTGCTAAATCTTACTTCATGGAAAAATTTTCATGAAGGCCTTTGAGCAACAAACTTTAACGATAAGGGCAAGTGGAGCGCTGGAATCATTGGCATAGCGATAGGGGGGGGGGGAGGGGCATGGGGAGCAATGTTGTCAATGTCGGGTTAAAAATAATATGCTTGCCCAATCGGGCCACCGAGATATGTGTAAGTGTAAATTCACTGGCCCCGGGCCAGCGGGCCAGTGCGAGCAGTGAGCCTTGCCTTATTATTCATCAACATTCTGTTGAGTAATGCATACATAGAGAGCTATGCCAACATCGTACTTAGCTAAGTATCAGAGAATATCAATCCTCCTTCCTTTCCAGGGAGTAGCTTGGTCAGACTGTTTGGGGGCACGACAAATCTTAAATTATTGGAGGCACACAATATTATATATTATGCATTTCTCTATTTTTGTAAGGACTTTTTCGTTATATGTTTTATTATTGGGGTGTCAAGTGCCCTCCGTGCACCATGCACCCCCCCCCCTCCCCCTCCCTCCACTGCTAGTGGCGTAGTGATTTGGGGGGGGGAGGGCATGTGGGGTTATAATTTGAAAAAAAAGAATAGGAAACAAAAGGGGACATTTAAAACCAAAAAAATACATACATAAGGTGTCCCCCCCCCCCTAAATCAGTCAGACCACGCTATGCCACTGCCCACTGCTTAGTGCTTATCAGATATGTTCATGTTAATACCAAGCAGAATCTCCCCAAGAACTACACCGCCCAATGGTTCTCACGATGACGTCATTCTGGCGTATATATGTGACATGTGCCGCCATCGTGACGTCATCAACAGCTAGGTTGGATCCCTGGAGGTAGCTTACTCATTTCCCCCATTTCAATTGGGAGCGGTTACCTTTAAACTTGAATAATACCTAGACATATTGCTTCATCATGGATCTTCACAATCATCCCGATACGCCTTAACCCATTCAGGACTTGAATTGTTAGAACACCTAGAACCTGTGGTGAAGCTACGGGCCATGGGGGGCATCGGAGACACATGCCCGCCTCCTTTTATTTTGCCCCAAACTAGAAAATACATGGGGGAAATCTTTTTGAAAAGTACAAATATTTATAAAGTGTTCCCCCCTAACAAATCAAGCCAATAATGTTACTTGTTCACCACTGCCAAGTCGAAGTACTTTCAAGATAGTTCTTTTTTAACCAAATGAAGATATAGAGGGAATCCTATATTGTTACCTCAATGCCGACGGCAGCGGTGAGTGTGACCAGGAGCCAGGGCGCCTTGTTGAACATCTGCATCCAATGCGGCCGCCAGCCACACATCCCACAACTATGGTTCTCCACCACGGGCCCCGCCTCCATCCGGCCGGACATAGCGTCGACGGACTTCGACGGCGATTTCATGGCAACTTTCACCTCACCCGACGACGCCGTCTCGCCACCGTTGACGAACTGGATGACGCCTGTGTTTTGCTTCGAAGTCGCCATTAGTAACGAAAACGAGCGTGGGCAGAGCTCTTCGGTCTCCAACTGTAAAAAGTGAGTTTGCAATGGCTCTAGATCAACGTTTTCAGTTTTCACGCTTTTATAAGCATGAGATGATAAATAGATGAGTCCATAAATAGATGCACGAGTCCAAAAGTTGAGTCCATGGTTTGGTTAGTTTTCGAACCACAGATTTTCGAAGTATGTCATGCTCTCCAAACAATACATAAAGCCACCGACGAACTTGGTAAACTTATCCCGTCAATGAAAGCGTGACTGATTGGTGTACTGCAGGGAGCACCTCAGTGATCTCCCATAACTTGAGCTCCGATCACCTTGATGTGCATGGTGGCGTCAACGACCACGAATAGCGTGACTCATCTTCGACTTCGGTCTCGACTCCACGACTCAAAGCGTTATGAGTGCACGATCGTCATTACCTAGAGATATGAAAGAGAAGATAAAAACAAACATAGTGAAGCCATACAAAATTATAGTGACTCGGAGTATGGAAGTATGCAAATTGTTTACAGTCATTTTCTTGTCTAATTTTGGATGCGTCAACTTGAGGGTGCTCGTAAAGAAACATCGAGATATAATCTAGGCTTGTAAACCTAACCATGCAATTATGTTGCTTAAAAATCTGACTGGTCCCAGTGTTTTCAAACGTGATTCATGGTCTCTATTTCCATGAATAAGCCTAAAAACATGTGTCGTCACACTGGTTCTGAATTATAATATAAATAATCGAGGCGAGAAACCGTACATTTATCTAGATTTATATACTGGTGGGAGGGTTGTACGGGGGTTGTACGTCAAGACACTTCAGAATCAATCAAGAATGTAATCTAGCATTCAAACTGATACCTACATCACGTATAATATAATACTCTGTTAATCTTAGATAGATCCAATATGCACGATGCCACAATCACCCCAAAATAGAAACAGTTTCGAGTAAAAACAAATATGTTATTGCATTCGCAAGTGTCTCAATTTGCAGCACTTCACATTTACTTAAAGTGATCCATTGACTCTGTCAAATTCAATCAAAATCACTTAGAGATTTTACATTTCTCCTGTACCTTGTTGTTAGGCTTATATGGTAACAGAAGAATGAAAATGGTTTTGATTTTTCAAATGTCTCCCTCATTGTGGTGATACTTATGATTGAATTGAAAAGCATTCTGGAACGCTTTTCGATTGTATACCGTCAAAATCAGTGCGCAGTTTAGACAATAAAATCTGACATCAATTTAACTTTTTTCTCTAGGTAAACAGTGACTGTATTTTTTTTCTATGAAACTACCAAACATCGTTCAGAATTATATAATTATATTACAATTGAATATGATTCAGAGTCTCAAACATCACTCGTTCAGAATTATCTTACAATTGAATATGATTCAGAGTCTCCAACATCCCTTTCGGAAAACCTTATGAAGTTAATGGATCCCTTTAATCTTAGGACATTCCGATGTGCACGATCACCCACAAATAGAAACAGTTTCGAGAGAAAAAAATGTTATTGAAATAAATGACAAGTATCTCTATTTGCAGGCAGCACCAGTTATGATGTCACTTTCAGTTTCTCTTGTTTTCTTCATTCTACAATTGAATATATACTTATGTTTCATTCTTAGTTTTCCTTATCATTAGTTCCGGTTTGCATCTATACAACATTTTAATTTCGTCAGTTTCGTATATAATAAATATAAAGTTAAAGGGAAAGTTGAGTTTTGGTAGAGAGGGCGCTAGACTACTTAATTGGTTTGTGAGGTAATGAAAAACTGAGTGTAAAATTTGAAAGAGCATAATATTTAAACAATAAAATCATCTTTGTTTGATCAAAATCGGTTCAGAAACGGCTGAAATATCCATAAATATAACAATTTGTAATAAACCCGGGGCCCCGGGTTTATTAAAGAATTTTGAACCAGCCGTTACAAATTCAAAAAAATGCTTCCTCTTTTCAAAAAAGTTACAAAATAGATATTTAAATAGTTGTTGGTTATTTCTCTATCTAATCACTATTTCAACAAAGCATCACATGCACAATATTTTATTCAAAATGGTTGAAACCGATGAGTGTTTAGAGAGCGCCCTCTTACGTTTCAACGGCTCTTTTTGAATGATAACATGATCTTTACTACGTCATTTGTAATTTTGTGTTCCTTTCTAGTTATAACTATTAGTTTGTAATGTAATGATGCAGGTTTTGGTTACTAAAATTCAGTTTCACTAAAACTGTACTCTCCTTACCAGAACTCAACTATCCCTTTAATTATATGTAATTGTTGTTCTTTTTTAATTTCTAGTTATCCATCTCATTAATCTTTCGATAGCGGTCCACCATATATATATATTGTTGTTATTGTTCTCTATTTCAAAGTTCGCCATGTATTCGGAAGAGATAGCGGAGTACAAGGTAGAGGGGGGGGGGGGTATCCCCTAAAGGGTCAAGGACATCCTCTTGCAGTGGTGTAGCGCTGTCCGCAATTAATTGGGAGCAATTATGATGATATGTATTTCTTTGCTTTAATTTCCCCCAAATTGTTTGTTTTCATTGTTTTTGTTTGTTTGTTTGTTTGTTTGCTGCTGTTGTAGCTATGGCACAGGGAGGTGGAGGAGAATTTTCCCAAGACTTGTGTCCTTGCGCTAGCCCCCCCCCCCCCCCCCCCCCCCCCATCCACCAGGATCGCCGCCCCTGACTCATGATAATGCATTTCTTTATTTTAAAAGGATATTCCCACATGTGTTTTAATATTTTTGTCAAGTTATGGGTGGGGGGTTGGTGGAGCAAGACTTGTGCCCCCCCCCCCCCCCCCCCCCATTCCCCCATTTTGTTCACCACCACAAGAGGAACATCTATTTAACAAAATACAAAAACAGAATGAATTCAGCTGTATTCGATAATGATGATGTAGCGACTAGAATAAATTGATCTACTTCGAAACATTCCCTCCAGTCATTTCTCCGAACAACGAATATCTATAAGAGAGAAAGAATCTCGAAAACATTCTTACATAACAGCGATGAAGTGAACATCTAATCACAGCATGATACATTGTCATATGAAAGGTACAAAGCGCGGTCGGCGCCCGTTGCCCGGGTAACCAGTAACTGGATTTAAATTACCAATCAAAGAAAGCGCCGTTCCTATTTTTCTATGTACAACAATAGTGCATGCGGGTCCCTCTTGTATTGTGACTTGTGAGCGATTTATATTATTATAAAACTCTGGCGCCTCGCCGGGTCCCGGAAAAAATATAATTATTTGAGAGCTTGAAAACGGGGATGATGTATCCAATCAAATGAAATGTCTCACAAGCTATAATTCGACAATGTATTCATGTTGGGAAGGGATTTCGTTACGGTGTTATGCAGTACTTAACGGGTATCAGATTGACTCACAATCTGTAGGCAACATGTTACGTCTTTTGTATATCGCTCCAGAATTTATCATTCAAAATTGTGTTCTCTCTTCTTCTTTGTTCACCCCCTGGGGAGGAGGGGGGTGCACGTACACCCCCCCCCCCCCCCCACACACATTGTGTGTGTCCCTACCCCACTCCCATAACAATTCATTTTTTTGCCGAAATAATCATTTCTAATAAAGTAACTTCGGCCCGTACCTTGTCAGCTGAAAACCTGTACCCCCTAATAAAATGCAAGGTCCCTGGTACCCCTCCCCCCCCCCCCCCCATTTGAACAATTCTAGAACGCCCCTGCCACCTCCTCTCTCCCTCTTTCTTTCTTTACCCCCTCCCCCTCTCCCCCTCTCCCCAGTCCTTCCAATTTCTTCTTCTTTCCACTCTCCCCCCTCTCTCTTTCAGCGTTTTTTCTTTTAATATATTATTTTGCTGTTTTGTTGTTGTTGCTCTCAAACAAGGTGTCTAAATGAGGACACTGGTGTTGAAACCCTATACAATTATTATAAATATATCACAATCTTATTCACTTGCTCATTTTCACGATTATCTTTACTGCGCCAATAGAGGCCTATTATTACAAATCTGCGAAATGTACAATCCCCATATACCTAACATATACTCCGCAAAAAAAGAAACTGGACACTTGTATAAGACCAAATATTTCATATTAATTTACGATAAAATATATGATATTGTATATCAAATTAAAGATAAAATGACCCTCTTCAATATTGGCATGAAGTCCAGATGAAATCATTCATGCATGACTTGTCACGGTCAATTAACCACAGCAAGGTCTGTTTTCAAAAATAGCAAAAATGGAACATCCACTCAACCATATAAATGTTGATAAGCATAATCGAAAACGCTATATATTTTTCATTACAAATGTGACCTTTTCTATCTTCATCTCAATAAAAAGTATAAATGAAGACAAATTGTGAACGTTATAGGTTTTATTTTCATCCAAAAGTAACACAATGGGGAATTCCATGGCAAAGGTTTATTCGTAAAGAACACAGTTTGTTCCCTTATTTCAGCATGAAAAATGGTATAAATTCTTCTCAAGAATTCTACCGTAGTCCAAAGATCTTCAAAACCTGATTTCACCCTTGGTCAAACAGTTGGGCAGTCTTTAACATTACATTTATCTAGGTAAATATGGTTAAAATTGCAGGAGAAACATGAAACAGACAAGCTCCATGCCTCTAATACAGACCAGTATGATGTTGCTCTCATAACCTGGCCCTGTTTTATTGACAAGTGTGTATGTTCATAGTTTGTTCATAACAATAAAGTTGTATTGTATAACACTTGTATAAGACCAAATATTTCATATTAATTTACGATAAAATATATGATATTGTATATCAAATTAAAGATAAAATGACCCTCTTCAATATTGGCATGAAGTCCAGATGAAATCATTCATGCATGACTTGTCACGGTCAATTAACCACAGCAAGGTCTGTTTTCAAAAATAGCAAAAATGGAACATCCACTCAACCATATAAATGTTGATAAGCATAATCGAAAACGCTATATATTTTTCATTACAAATGTGACCTTTTCTATCTTCATCTCAATAAAAAGTATAAATGAAGACAAATTGTGAACGTTATAGGTTTTATTTTCATCCAAAAGTAACACAATGGGGAATTCCATGGCAAAGGTTTATTCGTAAAGAACACAGTTTGTTCCCTTATTTCAGCATGAAAAATGGTATAAATTCTTCTCAAGAATTCTACCGTAGTCCAAAGATCTTCAAACCTGATTTCACCCTTGGTCAAACAGTTGGGCAGTCTTTAACATTACATTTATCTAGGTAAATATGGTTAAAATTGCAGGAGAAACATGAAACAGACAAGCTCCATGCCTCTAATACAGACCAGTATGATGTTGCTCTCATAACCTGGCCCTGTTTTTATTGACAAGTGTGTATGTTCATAGTTTGTTCATAACAATAAAGTTGAATAATGTCATAATTTACTTACCCCGCACACTTGTTTTACGTGAAACGCTTACTATCATTTCAGTCGAATGGTGTGGTCCTCCATGGTTTGCTATTGTTAATTGACCATGGCATTTCATGCATGAACGATTATACCTTTAATTTATTTTAAACCCTGCATGTAGAGGACTAAATTCCCTTTAATTTGATATATGATAACATACACTTTACCGTACATTAATATAACATATTTCAACTTATACAAGTGTCCAGTTTCTTTTTTTGCGGAGTATACATCGTAATAGATACACAACATGTTTACATGAGATACAGGATTGCAGCATCGTCACGCCATCTAAACATGTTTATAGTCAGAAATGTAACATTTCCTACTTGGTTGTTATCGCTGATGCCAAATAGTGTACCTATATATCTATGCATGACTCCCTGATATTATATTCTGTCAGAGCTTCAACAACTTCAATCAAATAAATTAAATGGAATGAAATACAATATACTAGTGCAGTGCAGATGTACTTATATATAAGATATAAGTACTGGTTGCCTGAAACCCTTCAAAATGTTGTAATTATATGGTCTACTATTATAGTTAAATGCACGCAAAGACGCGCCAAATTAGCCGGGAGGAGAGAAAGGCATTTTACATCCTGGCGATTGAGCAAATTATGACGAAGGAAAATGTAAAATTACCTTCAAGTACAAAATTATAGAGAGACAGAGAAAGAAACAGGAGACAATGCTGTATCATGTATGGAAGGAAGGAATCAATGACATGCTCGTAGAAAGTGGGCTGATGCCAGGAACAGCGGAGTAGCAATGGGGGTATAGAAGGGGCAGCCCGGCTAACAACCCATACCCCCATCCCCCCCCCCCCCCCCTCCATTGGAGAATATGTGTATACAAACTACAACGTTTGATTTCGGAAATAAACAAACAAACAAACAAACAAACAAAAGTCAGTGCACTGAGTTAGCAAATAAAACTTTGCACTGTCGCTCATTACTCTGTCATTTTATGGCGTTACCATGCATGGAATTTTGATTTTCACACATCAGTCAGCGGACATAATCAGATTTCTGAACTACACATTTGATCAACCCTTCGTAAGTTTTGTGCATACTAATGTGTCACCAACGTTTACTAACAACACTTTTATCCATTTACAACAGCAGAAGATCGGTGTGTTATGCTCCCGCTTTTTTGAACTACTTTGAACGCTTTGAACTGGCTTCGCCGCTGCATGCATGCACACAAACACGTATTGGCGGGAAAATTCAGGTTGCATCGAAGAACGCAAGTGGATGGATGCATGATTGTGGGCCACTGAAAGAAAACGGAACATCGCATCGTCTTGGCACAGATGATATATATTGCTCCAGCTGGTTCCTAACCGTAATTGCGGACATGAAATTAAATTGGAACAAAATTAAATTTCGGACGAAATAGGATTATAACGATTGATGGTATGCAGTCGGTATAGGGGGTAGGCTATAGTATACTACGGATAGAGGGCAATCACAGACAGGCAATTATACCATTGAGTATATTATGATAGCGTGTGGGGTAGTGATAAGAATGATGCTCCTTTTTCGAAAACATAATAGAGACAACAACAAAGTTATCATCATAATACTCTCGTTACTGGATCCATAAATCGGAAAGAGGACAAAGAACAACAACAACAACACAATATCATACTCATAGCGGATTTATACCACAAATGTAATGCTATGTTGGCTCTAGGCCGGATTTTGATATCATATTGCTTATGTTATTATTATCTAATTTGTAAATAGTGAAGATAATATTTTATAATCATAACTATAAGTCTTCAAAACGAAGAGAGTTAATGATTTTCGGGAGGTATAATCATTTTACGCCGACCTGAGTGACAGTCCTTAAAAAAAAGAGCAAATATCTTATAATCATAATACGACATAAATCAAGACGGATTATAACCAAACGCGCGAGTAAATCGATCGATGAATAATGTACATCGATATTTGCAGTGTAGTGCATGCGTGCAAGCTACTGTACACAAACCCAAAGTTTGTTGAACCCTTAGTGCCCCGCGAGACTTTTTGGCGAGATTTCAACTACAGAAGAAGCCACAGATGTTTTTGAGCTTGCCTTGAGCCCGTTACCGCCACGAAGAGCGCGGGGGAGAGGGGGGTGCTATAGGGGGCTTCACATGCCCCCCGAGAGTGTTTGGCGATGTTTGTATGTAAATGCCTTTAAATGTTGATACTCAAATGATTTATCATAATATGGTTTCACAATACCACAATTCCTAACAACAATTAATCACATTCATATTATGAATGTGATTAATTGTTGTTAGGAATTGTGGTATTGTGAAACCATTACAATTTTCCATTGCGTTGGACCAATAAAATATTGATTGAATTGAATTGAGAGTTTTGAAAACGACATTATTTTATTCGGGCAGAAATTACCTCAAATTTGGGCTAAAACACGTCATTTAATTGGGAAAAGCTATCGGTATTCAGGCAAACTTAGGCTATATTTGGGCAAACTCATGTTCTTTTCGGATAAAATCATGATTATTCAGACAAATTCATGACATATTCAGACAAAATTATGCCATCTCCGGATAAAATCAAGTCATGGTCAGCTGAAAATTTGGAGAAACAAAAACTATTCGGGCAAAAGACCTCGATCAGCCCCCTGGCAAAAATGTCCCCGTTTACACCTTTGCCGTTCATCGATCCTGTACCGCCAAACGCGTGCCATGGGGGAAATACCGTATAAGGAAACTCGCGATCAGATTTGACCTTCAGATACGCCCCACTTAACCCTCGCAATACCACATGTACATGTGTGTGTGTGTGTGTGAGAGAGCCCATTGCTCTTTTAGTGGAATGGCGATATAAAAAGGTTCCGTGCATATTTTGCTACATTCTTATTCATGACCATTATCCCACATCTATATCAACTCAATAATAATACAGAAAGACAGCGTCTGCTGTAAACATAATCGTGTATGATTTTTGATAGTTGAATAATAGCTTTGGTGTTTATAATTATACTAAGCGAGTGAGTTACTACCTAACTGCCAACATTACGCAGTAATTAAACAATTATCGTGAATTTATCAAATATGATAATTAAACAAACGAATGTTAATAAAAGAAGGAAAAACAGAGAAATATCTTCATAACGAATTATTCTCTTTTTTTAATGATACCTTCCTATTGGTTGTGATTGAAACAATCACACATTTTTCTCATTACTAATCAGTCATGTCAGTAGGTTCAATCGTAATTGGTCAAAATGGCTTCATGATCATCGGACTTCATCTTGTCCAGGCATTGGGTCTGAAGTGGTCGGTAGGAGAATGACCTAAATGCACTTTTACCACAAACATGACAAATAGTAGCTTAGCGTGATCGGACTCATTGGGGACACACACATTACTCTTTAAGGGGGGGGGGGGGGGGGGGGCGCATCTTATGTTTTTCTTTATTTATTCCTAAAAAAGGGTCACCAGGGGGGTGTTTCACTGTTTTTGTAAAACTATTGGTGGGAGGAGGGCTTGGGGCAGGTGCCTCCCAAGGCCGATAAATCTGGCATTTTCACTTTCAGGGTTTCTTTTCCATAGAAATGTCTGACAATGCAAGTCACTGTTTAGGACAGTTTCTACAATAAATTATAGATTAGGCCCTGTAAACGCCAGATTAATCTGGCATGTCCGTCCCCCCCCCCCCCCCCCCCCCCCAGTAGCTACGCCACTGACCACAGAATATATAAACATCGTCCGACATGATTGTTTGCATTTGCAGGCCGATCCGTGGGTGCCATTCGATTAGTTTTTGATTCATGGGGCAGTGCAGAGAGCGGAGAAGATTCCTAGACCATAATTCATACATGACATAACAATATGCATAATGTATGACCCACATGGGGGCCACAGGGTTACGTGGGTGACGGGACGGACGTGTGAGATTGATATGCCTCTCGTTGTAGCGCATTTTGCTAACAGACTGCGCTCGCCAAAAAGAAGTCATACCTCAAGAAGTACTAGTAGCTTATAGATAGCAACGGTGTAACATGGTAACAGTACTTGGGGGAGGGGGTGCACGGTTACCCCGCACGACCCCCCATCCTATTTCAAATAATTGATATCAGTGCCGTGGCGTAATGAGAACAAACTTTTTGAGGCAGACAAAATTATATCCATCCCAACGCAATCGAAGCTGCGCCTTTGGATTGACAACAGTCGCCAAAAACGAAATAATATTTCAAGAAGTAGCTGAGCAATTCATCATCAGACAGAGGGGTTACAATGGGAACATATGGCACGTGCCCACCCCCCCCCCCCCCACCCCCATCCAAATCCAATGATTTGCCAGTATATAGGGTCCATGATTTGACACAATGTATTGACCCATGATGGTGATGCTTGATTGATACCAATAACTGCGCTCACCTTGAAACAGTCGCCAAAACAAAATACCATTTGAAGGAGTGTATAGCTGCAACTGAGATTTCAGTGCCGTAAATGGAGGTTGCAGAGTGCATGCAGGGCTTTGCACAACCCCCCCCCCCCCCCCCCCCCCACTCCCTCACCCCTGTGCCAATTACTTAACAGCAATACATGTAGGCCTATGGCCCCGGGGGCGTGGTTGATATAATTATTATGCTTCTTAAAGAATTCTGCTAAAATAACTGCGCACTGTCTTCAAAACCATAGACCTACTACGAACACACACCCCCGAAATACTTTAAATTAAAAGCCCCTGGAAATCTTAAAATCAGAGTGTTGTAAATAACTTGTAATCATACTCAAATGGTTGAGGTATAGTAAGCCCCCGAGAACAATTTCTCGCCTGCGAGGAAAGAGGGAAATTCATTTATATTTCACGAACAATATTCTATCGAGTATCGTAGATTGAAACCATACAAAATAGCCAATCGTGATCATCATTATCATAATACTGTAACACATTTCAAAGCTTGTTTTGCCCTGTATTGTGTGACGTCGTATAGGAAACCATGGAAGTAAACTCCTACTTCCATGAGGAAACCATGTATCATGTGCATTTTCTCTGTGTTCGCATTGCATTATACAGGGTGTCTCAGAAAGAATGCAACACCTAGGATCGTTAATTTTATCAACATCATCGACCAAATGTCATTGGTTTTTGTTTGATTGGGTAGAACATTCTTTTTCCAACAAAATGATACCATAAGCATTGATTTTGGGGTAAGGCGTTTGGATCCTAGGGCCATTTTTCTGAGGCAATGTCGTTTCCTAAATTTGCTACTTTTTCGTCTCCAGCGATCCTCTGAACACTGGGACATTCCCGCCCCAAGGCCTCCCATAGAAAAAGAAAAGCATGACTGCTCTCCCTTTGATAAAGAAGACAATGTTGCATAATCAAGTACCCCATACGGTATGGCTCACATTGTCTTCCTTATCAAGGGGAGAGCAGGCATGCGGTTCTTCTGTCTATGGGAGGCCGTGGGGTCGAGAATGTCTCAGTGTTCAGAGGATCGCCGGATACGAAAAAGTAGCAAATTTTGGAAACGACATTGCCTCAGAAAAATGGCCCTAGGATCCAAACGCCTTACCCAAATCAATGCTTATGGTATCATCTTGTTGGAATGTTCTACCCAATCAAACAAAAAACAATGACATTTGGTCGATGATGTTGATGAAATGAAGGATCGTAGGTGTTGCATTCTTTCTGAGACACCCTGTATATGTGTATTAAATTCAGGCAAATTCGTACGAGTCGGAGGTGTAGGGGATACCAGTTTTTCATAATGTTTACATCAAGAACATGAAATCTCCTTGATAATAGAAAATATTTATACTTTAAATCAACATTTGTTATGCCTTTGAAAATGGACTTTTACAACAATTTTCCAACGAAAATAATAGTAATGGCTTTCCATACTTGTTTAAGTCCAACTTACAGTTAAAGGGATGCCTGTAAAGTGTCTAACCCCACGAAATTACTTTGAGCTTCCTCGTTTCTCTTCTACCGTGTTGTTTAGCTTATGGTAAGAGAAGAATAAAATAGGGTTAGATTTGTTCAAATGCCCCTTTAGTATGACGATATCTATCATTCAGATCAAGAGCGTTAACGAACGGTCATAAACCTCATAAACGTCATACAGTAATTCATTGTAAAAGCTGACGCATATTTTCGCTTTTTAACCAGTAAAGCAGTGTTCTTTTTCAATGAAACCTTCACACATCATTCGGACATATCTTACAGGATTGAAGTCTCAAATGTCATTTTTGGCAATATCTGACACTTTACAGGTGCACCTTTAAGTTCGACTTAGGATCTTTGTAATAACACCCCCCCCCCCCCCCCC